>OY294069.1:90013980-90071480 GCA_958510875.1 Endomychus coccineus | reverse complement strand
TTTTACAGATCAATAATGACTGATAGGAAGTTGTTACACGGATGATGTAGGTTTATCATCCGAAGTTATCTCATTGTATTACGTCGTATGAGAAGTCAGTATGTATCAACAAAGAATATAATTCCTCCACCTCAGCTGTATGAATAAATCGAAGAATGGATTATATCTCCAATCTTGGAAAAATAGGTACCATTTCATTTATTTAATTCATTTGGTAATCAAATTTTTTATCACATCGTGTATTACTTGCATATACGTTAACACGAAATTGATTATAAGAATGTAGATTCAAAGCTTAAGTGGAACAATGTCTTAATTTACAGGTATAATGGGCAATAACTAACGAACTACCATTCAAGCGATGTTACCGCATTGACCAAAAACGAGGATGAAACGGATGTATAGTCAAGCCCATTCATTCGATTGAACCCAAGATAATGATTAATTATAAAAGAAATAGAGAAATTATCCGTTAAATGGACGTGTCTAAATTTATCTTATTCTCAACATCCCAACGTGATTCTTAGCAACTTGCTCGATGGTGTACGTTGCGTAATCAGCGACAACATAAGAAAAATCAATTAAAATTTACAGGTTCAGATTTCGATACGCTTCATTACTTTAATACATGTTAATTAGACATTTTTGTACTTTGAAATTGATGTATCTATCTCCTGAATTTTTGACGTTGCGTATGAAGATTCGAATTTGCTGTTTAATAGGACCGCATCAGGTCTTATTGATAAAAATATACTTCGGATTGATAAGATTATAGTCAAACTTCATGGGAACCTTTAACTTATCCCATTCATACACTCTTCGTTGTGAATTGTAATGGAAGTGGCCGCAATTGTGAATAAAACTCAAATTTCAACTATGCTTAAAAAATTTTTAATCAAAATAGTTTTCGTGTATTGTATTAGTTTGTATCACTTTTACTGATACGGATTAGATAAGTCATTTTGCTTACAAAAATTCCGTTAGAGAGTAATTTATTCTGATTTCTTTTACTCGTCCAAACTATACGCACGTACAATTGATATAGAACTTCCTTGTTGAACAGATATGCTTCCCAGTTGTCGTATCTTTAATTCCTTAAATTATGAAATATCGAAAAAATTTGTCGTAAATACTACTATTCATCTGGATATCCCTATTCAATTGTTCGAATACATAATGATGTTCTATATAGGGTGTCCCAGGTTTCAGTAGCAAGACCTTAACAGGTCATAGAAAATATCATTTTGAGAAAAAATTTCTCAATTTTCATCGTACCTCCGAAGATAATCAAGATGTCTGAATTAAATTTGATATCGGGGATAGACAGATTACCACATATGCACGTAATTTGAGACGAATATTATTCCCAGTGGCGTAGATATAGGTATTTTGTAACAATAAATCCAGCCGAAAAGGGTTATCAGCTCATAAAGGCTACTTTTTAGGAACAAACTTCGATGCAGAATTTGAACCAGAACAAATGAGGTATCTTTATATCTCTGTGTGTGTGTCACCGTTTCACGTCAAATTCAGTTTTTGTGATATAATTACCACCATCATCAAAATCGCGTGAAAATTGGGAAAGAAGAACCTTAAGTCAGAAAGCGTCGTTGACCCACAAAAATAAATTGAGCTGTCTCATCTAATCTCTACAGCGTATTACAAAGAAAGGCCGAATCTGGTTCAAACCAGATAACTACAATGTACTTTGATTCAAAGTAACCCCACCAACAACAGTCAACATGACACACTTACTACATTTTGTGTATTATTGATGGTGGTAATTAAGTCGTAAAAATTAAAATTGCCTTGAAACAATGCTAGGTACAAAGAAATTTCAAGAGACCTTATTTGTTTGGATTTGAATTTTGCATCGAAGTTTGCTCCTAAAAAGTAGCATTTGAACACTTTTCGGGTCAATTTATGATTACTAAATACTTATATCTATACCACTGGAAGTGGTCACAAATTATGTCCAAACATGGTAACCTATCTACGCATCCACGATACCAAATTTTATTGAGACTCCTTCGGAGATACAAACATAAAATTCAACGCCCTGTATCTCAAAAATTAAGCTTCAGTGCATATAAGTTGATCTGAACTTTTTTCTCAAATCAAATTTTCTGTCGACACCGTTTTCTTGGTATTTTGGTTCTTTAATACTACTAAAACTAAAATAAGATTTTTTTTTCTTGTCGTCTCGATATTTTACTTATATCTCTATCAAAAATTGTTATGTTAATAAATGTTTCCATGAAGTTTAGAAGAGAATAGATTAAAACTTAATAAAACATTGGATTTGTTGATTGTGAAAGAGTAATACATGGCTAATTAACAAATCGATTCACTTGAAATGGATTGAATATAAAAAAGGGTAATCTAAAGCATCCGATCGTGCGCAATGGGGAACAGCAGCAGTGAGTTAGTGAACAAGTCTCCTTGGAAAGTACCTATCTTCTGTCAAAACTCATCCTGTGCCTGATGTGATGGCAAAACGAGTCTTCCAGAGTATCAACATATGTTCTATGCTTGTCACTAGTGGGGTCTGTACCGTAATGCATTGGAACAAGGATTATAATAGCACATGTGATGTTGAATCAAATGGTTGTGCCTGTAGAGTATGTAGTCTCGAGTGATAGATCTATATTTCACCAGGTTTCTTTCGGTATTACTCCTTGACTTTCTTTGCCCCACGCTGCTCACTGATGTTAACAATTATCGGACCGAACGATCTCAACAACCTAGCATAGAAGATACTCGTAAACAACTTGAAGCAAGTGTTGACACAAGTGATCAGCCGGTAGTTTTGGGGAGTAGACAAGTCTCTCTTCTTTGGAAGCTGCACAGTGCAGCCCTCAACAGCTCAGATTGAATTTTGCCGCTCTTCTTTAAGCCAAGACTCAAGAACTCAGGCCAGATGGCGGTGAGTGGAAGGAGATTTCTATCACCACCACATATCGTCAGGGTGTAGCAAAGTTTTTGGTACCGGCAAGAGTCTGTTAGATCTCATCCTAGCTGATCGCCTCGCACACGTCTGCTTGCGGAAGTTGATGTTCACCGCGAAATGCTCCGAAGTGTGCTAGGGTTGGAATTTAAATCTATTTCATTCACATCAATTCGATTATAGAACACACGATTCACCAACATTCCTTGATACGTTCCACGAACTTCCCATCTGAGGTTTTCTACACTTCAGTATTCAATACACAAGTCGGCTGTGAAGGCATTTCATTTATCATAGTCCTCTATTCACAGATCAATTTTTGATAAACATAGAAAATATTTGTCGAATCTTCAAAAACAAAATCTTCTCTAATTCACTGTAATAATACAGGAGCAAAATACCAAAAAGTTCTTATATTTTGTGAATGTAAACCTTTGAAATATTAGTAGATCATTGATAAACATAATACGATTTGATGCTCCGCCATTAATCATTCACGCAGATTCATATTCAGTTCAATCGTTTTGGTTCTTATATTTTCCGGTGTAACAGACTGTGATATGTCCTGGGTAATAGCCCAGTCATCCTGGGAAATTTTCTACAGCAAAAAATATCCAAAAAAATCCAATGAACTTTTCCAACGTATAAGAGGGTATTTTGATTCGCTAAACACGATGGTATGGTCCAAATTGAGCTACCAGATACGGAACATGCCGCAAATCGCCGATTTATGGCCATTTTTGGGTTTTTCTAAGATTTAACAAAATCTATGCATTTTTATGAGAATAGTCAAGAGAGCAAAGTTGTAGTGCTCATCAACACTCATCATCTGGTTTAAACTAGATGGGGCTAGCGTTCTTGGAACTATGGGGTTTTCTGATATTAAGTCAATCCCATAATAATTAAAACTCCTCGTTAAAATGAAGTGTCAATATGTATATTCATCATTCAATAATATTCAATTATCTTCCTTATATTCAAATTCATCTCCACGGCAACCTGCCTCCGCTAGCCAAGATCCTAGATATTCTTCTCCCCTCGTTCACCGATACTTCTCTGCCATAGAACCTTTGTCGTCGAATTATAATTGAGGAACGCCACAGAACTCCCCCACGAGCAATTTTGATACACTAAAAATTGCGAACATCGAGTCTATGACAAAGAAAACAATTACAACAGGAAATAAACCAACACTGTTACTTGGTTGAATTTTGAGAAAACTACACTTTCTTTTTGCTTTTGGGACCAGCATAAGTTCGAAGTGATTTAAAAGACTGATCGTTCACTATACTTCCTTGTGGTGCATCGACCTGCTGTGTTCCAATATTTTCAGTATCTGAACAAGAAGGTGCTTGCTGAGTCCCAAAGTTTGCTGCTGCCTCAATAAAAGCTGGCTTGAGCCGATCCACATTAACGTTTGTTTCTGTTCCATTCAGGTCTAGGGTAAAAACATAATCAGAAAGACGCTTGATCATCCTATATGGACCTTCGTATGGATGCTCCAATGGTTTCTTGACACGATCCACTCTAAGAAAAACATGTGTGCAAGTATAAAGATCCTTGTGAATGAAAATTTTTATTCTATGATGATGAGCTGCAGGAGTAGGACGAATTTGGCGCATTCTCTCCCTGAACATCTCTACGAATGTTTGAGGATCAGGAGACATATCTTCGTTAACAAAAAATTTTCTCGGAATTCTAAGAGTCGTACCATACACCAACTCTGCTGCCGTAGCCCCAATGTCTTCTTTCAAGCTTGAACGCAAACCTAGAAGAACTGTTGCCAGAATGTTGACCCACTCTGATGTGTTATGACATTTCAATGATGCTTTGAGAGATCTATACCATCTCTCTATCATCCCATTTGCTGCCGGCTGATACGCCGTAGTTCTTTGGCTGCTGCAACCAACCAGATGTGCTAGAGCCTTAAAAGCAAGGACTCGAACTGAGACCCTTGGTCACTGGTGATTAAGGATGGAGCTCTAAACCTACAAATCCAAGTGCTATAAAATACCTCAGCTATGGTATCAGCCGTGATGTCATTAATCGGTGTCGCTTCAGGCCAACGTGTAGACCTATCAATCATCGTTAAACCTTGCGATTTTACAAGCGGACCAACGATATCGATATGTACATGACTGAAACGAGTGTCTGGAACCTTAATTTTTCCTATAGGAAGTTTCATGTGTCGACTGACCTTGCTCCGTTGGCAAGCTAGACAGGAATGAACCCAGGTTCCCACATCCTTAGCCATAACAGGCCAAATGTACCTCTTTTGCAACATTCTCCTGTTAGCCCTACTCCCTGGATGTGACAAATTATGTATCGACTCAAAAATTAGCTTCCTAAGAACTTTTGGAATGTAGGGTCGAATTTCTTCGTTTGAAATATCGCAAATGATTTCTTCATCACTGTCATCCACTCTACGTTTGCGGAGCACCGAAGTAGTTTTGCACTTCAATAACTCCTGCAATTCCTGATCGTCTTTTTGTGCATGGGCAAGTTCCCTGGCAGATACAACAACAGGTAAAGTAATATTCCCAATCCGAGAGAGTGCATATGCTACAACATTGAGTTCTGCTGCTATGTGGATTATTTAGGTCATAAAATGGCCTATATAATCAAGTTGTCGGAGCTGTCTGGGAGATGCTTTTTCTAGTTTTTGCTTGAATGCAAATATCAAAGGTTTGTGATCCGTTCTGATAATCAAGGGTCTCCCCTCAACCATGTACTGAAAAAATTTCAGACTGCTGGAGATGGCCTGCAATTCTCGATCGTATGCACTATATCGTCGTTGGGTTTCGCTAAGATTTTTTGAAAAAAACAATGGGTCCACAACTTCCCTCTACGAATTGTTCTTACACAGATTCAACTGAAGTGTCAGATGCATCCGTAGTAAGAGCCAAAGTTGTGTTCTCAACAGGATGACGAAGAAGTGTTGCCTGTATAAGTTGCTTCTTACATTTCTCAAATGCTTCTTCAGCTGCTGATGTCCAGATGATAGGAGTTTTATCCTTCTTTCTGGGGTCTTTTAAAAAGTTATGAAGAGGACCCTGAATCTCGGCTGCATTCCTGATGAATTTTCTATGAAAATTGACAATTCCTAGATACTTTCGTAGCTCAGAGATGCTAGTAGGTCGGATGTAGTCTACTATTGCTTGAACTCTCTCCGGCAAAGGCTTGGTTCCTTGCATGCAGATCAGATATCCCAGATATTCCACTGATGCAGCACCAAATACACATTTAGCAACATTAATTGTAAGTCCAAACTCTCGTAATCTTTCCAAAACTATCTTCACATGTTTTCTATGCTCTTGTGGATCTTTAGAAGCTATTAAAATGCCATCTATGTACACAAAACAGAAATTTAAGTTGCGTAAAGCTGAGTCAATATATCTCTGGAATGTTTGTGCTGCATTTCGCAGATCAAAAGGGATATATAAAAACTCAAAAAGACCAAAAGGCGTCGTAACTGCTGTTTTCTGGATGTCCCCGGAGCTATAGATATCTGATGATATGCTCGTGTTGGATCAAGCGTTGAAAATATGGTGCAACCTCTGAGCCTGTGTGCAAAGTCATGTAGATAGGCTATAGGGTACTCATCCGGAATCGTTGCTGCATTGAGGGCCCGGAATTCTCCGCAAGGTCTCCACTCACCTGACGACTTCTTCACTGAATGTGGAGGACTGACCCAGGGACTGCCGGACGGTCGACAAATCCCCTCGTTAAGCATGAACTCAAAAGCTTATCTGGCATCCCTCAACTTCCCTGATGATAACCTTCTAGGCCGGTGCGCTATAGGAGGACCTTGTGTCAAAATATGATGAAATACATTTTGTTTTGCTGCTCCCATTGCTTTACCTGGAACAGTAACCTCACTGAACTCATTAAGAATATCCCGATACTCATTATCTCTTGAAACAGAAGTGACGCTTTCATATGGCTCTTTGGTGATTGTAGCTAGAGTAAAAAGGTTGGTGTTTTTATCAACTAACTTCTTACCCCTAAGGTCAACCAATATGTCAAAGAGCCGCAGGAGATCAGCTCCAATTATTGGTTGTGTCACGTAAACTATGGTAAAGATCCAATTCACGGAACGTCGTAGTCCTAGATCGAGATTGATGAGTTTTTCACCATAGGTGTTGATCGTTGAATTGTTGGCTCCAAAAAGCTTAAATTTGGCTGGCGAATATGGTTTTCCTACTAGAGACTTGGGAATAACCGATATATCGCCACCGGTGTCAATAAGAAATCTAATTCCGGTTTTCCTATCCTTTATTAATTAACGGCTTTTCCCTATTCTATTATTATTGTCGGCTTCGACCGCTTGTTTTCGGAGCGACTCAACTAGTTTTCCGAATTCTCCTTACCCCACCTACATGGTTCCTCGCATATCTTAGCCTTATCTTTGAAACGATAATGATAAAATCAATAGGGTTTTTCTATCTCACCGAGCCTAGACTGTGAACGCAAACGATTCTGTTGTCCCCGTGATAGGGAACGCGAACGTCGATCAATCTTAGCCTCAAGTTTTTTGAAAAGATTAACTATCAATACTTCAGCTGAAGGGTCAAGAGTAGCGACAGTACTTTTGCCGACCACGGCCTGTCGAACTGACGAAACTCCCTGTGGTTGTTGAAAATCTACTATTTCATCGGCCATTCTAGCAATTTTATCTATATCAACTTTTTCGGAAATGAGAAGAATACAACGTGCTTGTTCTGGCAGTTTTTCATTGAACAAAGATTTGAGAACTGAAGCACTTACCCGGTCTCCAGCAAAACTGCGGAGCTCATCCAAATAGTGTCAGGGTTTTTCCCCTGTCGAATTCCGTCCCTGTAGAATTCTGCGCAGACGGGATTCTTCTGATTCAGAAAATGCCGATGTGATTTTTGCTTTTATTGTTTCATATTTACCTCCATGGGGAGGATTTTCCGCTAACGACAAAATATGAGGTGTGAATTCTTTGTCCGCGTAGGTAATGATATATTCAAATTTGGTTTTGTCCTTTGTGATACCATGAATATTAACGCCGATTCCACCTGAGCAAACCAAAATTCTGGATCATCGCGAAAAAGGGAGGAAATTTGGTTATTCTCGATGCCCTGATGCCACCGATCTGCTCCTTCTTGTCCACCTCCAAATCCTTATTGTCCGCCATTTCCGAGAATCACGTCGGGGTCACCAATTTATGGGGCTTTCTAATATTAAATCAATCTCATCATAATTAAAAGACTCCTCGTAAAAATGAAGTGTCAATACGTATATTTATTATTCAATACAATTCAATTATCTTTCTTATATTCAAATTCATCTCCACGGCAACCTGCCTCCGCTAGCCAAGATCCTAGATATTCTTCACCCCTCGTTCACCGATACTTCTCTGCCATAGAACCTTTGTCATCGAATTATAATTAAGTAACGCCACAGAACTCAAAATTTGGCCATTTTAATGTGTCGAAAATGACAATTTTTGCGTTTTACGAAAATGGGGCCGAAAATGTGAATTTTTTTGAGAATAATCTGGGGAGCAAAGTTATGACTGTTGAAAATACCCGTGATCTAGTCCAAACTAGATGGCGCTAGTGGTCATGAAACTCAAAATATGGCCGTTTTACCGTCAAAAAAATAATAACTTTTGGGTTTTTCGACAATAGGACAAAATCTATGCATTTTCATAAAAATAGTAGGGATAACAAAGTTATATTAGGCCAAAATACCCATAATCTGGTTCAAACTAGATAGCGCTAGTTGTCACAGAACACAAAATATTGCCGTTTTAGTGATAGAAATGATAGTTTCTTCAATAATTTTTCGAGTTTTACGACGATATAAAAAAATATACATCGTGTCATTTAATTCATCATTCTACAAAATTTAATTGGCAGCCCATTGGACCAAGCTTTTCTTTCTAAAATTACAATATGATAATTCAAAGTACATAAAAAAGTATATATGCGCAGGTATAAAATAAATGTACGTATTGTAATATCTTTTTTGGGACTACTGTTGTTCCAAGCGACGCGATGCGTTAACAGCTGTTGCGCATCACGCTAAGAGTATCTCCATGGTAACGAGTTACATTTCGTTTCATCACTACATTCTTCTTAAAAGACGCGTTCGCCACCAGATGACGAATCAGTAGAAGAGGGCCAAGATGTTGATATAGAAAAATCAAACAATGAAACGGTATATATAATATATATTTATGTCTACATAATTATCATAATTAATGTGTCAATATTAAAATTACATAATCAATTCATTAGATCGATGAGTCATTGTGCGCTGAAGACATTTCTATGAGTAGTTTCTATGGGAAGGACTCTTCTTCTATTTTATCGGACGACCCAAGTTTGAATGATGATGATGACGAACCGATACAAGGACCAAGTCAATTAGAGCGATCACCGTCAAGGTTTGAATTTGATAAGCTTTGTATAATATGCGCTGAAGATGCTACAGAAGTTTTCTTTCTGCGGAAGCAAAAAAAACCCAAAAACAAAAGGAAAAATGTTTGTAAATTCGTTAAAAAAGATAATGTACTATATTCTCCGAACATATTTATAGTTGATTCTGAATTAAGAGCGAGATATCATGAGAAAAAAATGACTCATATAGAAGCTAGATATCATCTACAGTTATTTTTTTGACGCAAAAACGGCCATATTTTGAGTTTCATGACCGCTAGCGCCATCTAGTTTGGACCAAATTACTGGTATTTTTGACTACCATGAATTTGTTCCACTGAATATATGCATAAAAAACGCAGGTTTTGTCCTATTGTGAAAAAAAGACAAATAGTTATAATTTTTTTGATGGGCATATTTTGAGTGTCATGACTGCTAGCGCCATCTAGTTCGTACCAGATTACGGGTATTCTTGACTATTTTAATTAAAATGCATGGATTCGGCCCTATCTTCGAAAAACGCAAAAATTGACATTTTCGCCACATTAAAATAAACATATTTTGAGTTCTAAGAACGCTAGCGCCATCTAGTTTGAACCAGATGATGAGTCTTGATAAGCAGTCCTTTGCTCTCTTGACTATTTTCATAAAAATGCATAGATTTCGTTATATCTTCGAAAAACCCGAAAATGACCAAAAAATGGCTATAAATCGGCGATTTGCGGCATGTTCCGTATCTGGTAGCTCAATTTGGACCATAGCATCGTGTTCAGCGCACCAAAATACCCCCTTATACATAGACAAAGTTCATTGGAATTTTTTGGACCCAAATTTTTGCCAGGATGACTGGACTATAAGTATAAACAGAGTTTGAAGCTTCTTTGCCTAATTGATCATAATTGCGTGTAGATAGGTACATCAAGATATATCGGAATAATCTTCTGAATTATGTGGATAACTTAGATTATTTGACATAGATTATCAATATGAATAAATGTGAAGCCTTGATCCATTGGTGGAACTTGACCTCACATTCCTGAATGTATAGTTCAGAGTGTTGTCCAATTACACTATTCTGATCACATCATGATATTATATTTTTATGAATATGAACCTCTGAAAGGATAATAGATCATTGATAAGCAAACGCCATTCGATGCGCCGCCATAGATCTGTTAATAATGCATATTGATCTTAAGTTCAAGCGTTTTTAATTGAGGAGTGTAGGTATGAGTATCAATACGGTTGGAATTACTCCGGTATGTAAAAAATGCAATCTGCATAAATGCCTGAAGACAGTTATCACCAAACACAACTTTTCCTAGGACAATCACCGGTAAGTTTTTCTTTAGAAATGCTAGTTCCTAGGTCAAATATCGACTCTCCGTAATATGAATTTTGAAGCGTTTCTGTCAAGGCGTTGGTTGGCCATCGATTATCAACATAGTGTGAAAAGGAATGAATGTAATTTTCCATAATGTTTTTTATCCGAGTACCATTTCTAGTGCCTTCCCTACAGTGGTGTTCATCAATCAGAAAGTGAGTTTTTCATTTCAGTACCGGCGGCGTCTTACTCGCAGCCCGACTCCAGGGTCTTATAATATGTGTCTCCTTCACGCAATGTATTAATTAGATGTTTGTTAAACGCGCAGTCATGCTAATAATTTATATGTCGTTTGCTTGATGCTTTATTTGCTTTGCGGTCGAATACCCGGTCAAACTGTTTCAACCTGTCGCGCTGGTAGAAAGTTGCTAACTACTCGTAATCATTATAATTATGTGTTCTAAGTAATTGGAAGTGTAGGTGTTTTTGTATTATGGGTAATTACATTTTTCATCGTGTTGAAGTCAACCTTGTTTTGCTTACCTAAAGCTCCGCTTAGGGGTAAATTTTTAATGACCGATAGATTATTTTCATTCGAGTTGCAATTAAAAATGTCACGAGCGTAACTGAAATTAGTTAGTAGTTGGTTCACTAGCCTATGCATGTAGTTATCATATCTGAATTTATTATTTCAAGATACTGTTGCACTAGAGATTTGTAACACTATCTCTCAACTATTTTTACATGTCTTTGTGAGGCGCTTCTTCATTTAGGTACATATTGATATAAAATACCATTATTCACGGTTTCGTTGGAATATTGTATACTTGTTTTATCATTAATGATCACTTGAAATAATTACAAGCTATGGAGTAAGACTTAGAAGCGACACTTTGAGTTCGAATATTGAAAAATTGATAATAGCTATTGTACAACCAAATACATAGGACTCTTCTGGACTATTTCCCAGTTATTCAGGTATTTTCGAGGAGTCTCTCAGAAGATAGAAAAAAAATTTATTTGACATTCTAATTTTTAATCCTAATCCGAAAATATTGATTATTTTAAAGAACAAAAAATTCATAGGAATTAAGAGCTATTCACGAACAGTTTGAAACCCTCTCAATTTCCCGTGAAATCAAGAAAAACTGTTTCTAACAAACTATCTTTCGAGATCAAATTCGGAAATCCAAGTTATTTTGAAGAACAAATATTAACTATTTTCGAGAATCGAATAGAACAGTTTGTCGTCTTAACCCAACTCCAAAAATTTTCCATGCATAGGATTTTATTTTCGCACTTTCCAACGGTATTTTTCAAATGCTCCAAAGCATCTTGGCTTACTAGAAAATCCGTGAAACTGTTTTTGACAAGCTAAGTTCTGACTTCAACTCCACGAAACTCAATTACTCCTAAGAACCGTGGGCGAATTCATGAGGTTATTGAGTTATATTTTCAGTTCAGATATTAATAACTTCTTCGGAGAAATAGAATCAGTGAAAACCTTCATTACTCTGACCGAACTCTGAATAACACTGAAAAAGGAGATTGTAAACATGAATTCATTCTCCTTGTATTATGCGTAACACGGCTGAAATTCACAGTACTAGACAAATCAAGATAACTACATAATTCAACAATTTTTGTTGAATTTACATCAATCTCAGTCATAAAATGTTTTGAAATGTATGTTACTTTACATAAATATGATTGCAAAGTTCACTTCACGTAAAGTGTAGAAGTTTTCATCATGTTTCTCAATGAACCAATAGGTCGTGATCGAATCCACTGACCCTAGTTAGCTGATGATTGAGTAGTGACAAGCTATATACAGATGTGTATAGGTAGAGGAACTGAATATCTACAATTAAAAACTAAGAAGGGGGAGTCCCCCATGTTGAGCATTTTCTGAATCCGCTTTCCAAAGAGCAAAATATAAACTATTTTCTACCTCTCCAACGGTATTTTTGAGTCGTTACAAACTTTCTTGGCTTTGTAACTCATGATTCTACTCATCTGTACTCAACTCAAAATGTTGGTTTGGATATGTCGACGACACTTTTGTTATTTGGCAACATGGTCGCGAAAATCTTGTTCTCTTCCTCAATCATTTGAATTCATTACATCTCAATATCCTTTTCACCATGGGAGTTGGATCGAAAGGTTCATTCCAGTCTCCAGATGTCGACACACAAACTTTTTTTTTGGATATTCTGTGTATCGAAAACCCAGTTATACCAATAGATATCTCAATGGTCTTTCCCAGCACCACCCTGCCCGAAAGCAATCTGTCATGAACTCCTTGGCCCAAAGAGCTGTCCACTCATCTCAACCTCAATCCTTAAAATTATGACGTGTACCTTGTCGCTTTCGGTATTTTGCTTACCGCGGTAAGCTCCTAATCCTCGAGCGCCAGATTTTTCTAAAGGTTAACTCCTTTTTGAAGACTTCTGCTAGGGTCTTCACCACAAGGCGTGTCACTCTGCTATCTATAGATAGCCTTGTCCCTAGGGTAGCTACAGTGAAGTATAACCAGAGTTCATTGGGCAGAAAACAGTATCAAAATTGTAGGCTTTAATTACAATTGATACCTGGTTAAAACTTAGCTCATTTGAAGATGGAGCAGAAATAATTTTATAAAACAGGGAATTCCAAATATTAAAATATATAATGATTATTATAAGTACACTTTCGGAATAATCATTATGAATGCAATTGAACGGTATTATTTACAAAGATTTTACCCAGACGGAAAATGTAATGAAGCTCAAACGGTATATGAAAACTCTTTCAACATATCTACTCTACGATGTGTTCGGTATTTAAATTCAATTCAGCGGTACGGGATCGGTTGATAAATGATTCAGAATTATCAATTTGCGGAAAATACAAATCAAGCAGTTCCTAGCGTAATGAGCGGTATTCGGTAAATATTTAGATAGCAATGATACGTGAAATGTTCAAATTCGGAGTTCACACATATCTATTGGAATACTGAACTGTTCAAACTGAGTTCACTTGTAATATCCGTATTTACTGTCCGATCTAAAATAAATGATTTTTCAAAATTTAAGCTTCGTTACATCCCCCCTAAGTTCGGTTAAAAATGAAAGAATATGATTCTTTCACTTTTCAATTCTCATCTGAGAATTCATACAAAAAAATCTAATACAAAGGTAAGATACCCGAACCTGACGTTAAAACTTCCCCTTCCCTCATCGGGAACTTCGCGGAATAGCAATATCTTACTTGGAACATAAAATTCTTCTGCGGAACGGAGAACTAAGCTTCTTCTTCGGAACGGAAAAACTTAAGACTTCTTCTTCGGACTGGAAAACTTGAATGCTTCTTCGGGACGGTCAAACTTGAAACTTCTTCGGAACGGAAAGCTTGACCTTTTCTTCGGGACGGACAAACTCAAACTTGACTTCCTCTTCGGAATGGAAAAACTCAAAACATCTTTATTGGCACGGAAACACAAAAACTTCTTCTTCAAACGGAAAAACTTAACTTCTTCCGCGGATCGGGAAACTGACAACTTCTTCTTGTTCGGAACGGAAACACAAACTTGGGAACGGAGAACTTGACATCTTCTTCGGAACGGAACACCTTGAAGATTCCTTTGGAATGGCAAACTTCTTCTTCGGAATAGAAAACTTCTCCTTCAGAATGGAAGACTGACTTCTTCTTCGGGTCGGAAAACTTGAAACTTCTTTCACGAATCGGAAAACTGACAACTTCTTCTTCTTCAGAACGGAACTGCTTAAAACTTCTTCCGAATGGAACTTCTCTTCTTCGGAATGGAAAATTTCTTCTTCTTCGGAATGGAAAACTGAAACTTCCCTTTTCGGAACGGAAAACTCATCTTCATCGGCTCGGAAACTGCTTCTTCGGAAACTTGAAGACTTCTTCTTCTTCGGGATGGAAACTTCTTCTTCTTCGGAATTTAAAACTGAACCTATTCTTCGGAAACTTGAGGATGTCTTCTTCTTTGGAACGGAAACTTCTTACCATTTTGTTGACATGGGCACGTTCGGCAGCGTATGCACTGTGATTTCGGTGGAACTACAATGGCTGGTTTATAGCCGGTTACGCATTTTCCTCTTGTCACATCGGAAGGAGCCGATAACTTCGGCCCAGGCCTGTTCTGGTTTTCATTCCGGATCTTCTTCGAGGAGGGAGTTTTCGGACAACCACATTGTTTCGACATAACGCCTACCTTCCCGAAACGTGAGCAAAATAGACGCGCAGTCCGGCTGCATCTTCCTCTCCGGTGTCCTGGATATTCACATCGCCAACAAAATTCCCATAACTGGACGGGTAGGTAGATCGGTTCCAGGTGCGTCTGGGTCTTCTCAGCTTGGACTTGCTCGGACTCTGCTTCCTCCGGTTCCGTCAGAGATGATGAGGCATCCAACATGGTTGTTTTCGGTTCTGTATCCAGATGTTTTGGTGTAGTCGGTGAGGATTGGATTTCCAAAGGATCGGGACTTGGTGCGGAATCTATGGAAAGTACTGACATACTCTGAAGACACTCAAACGACGGATCCATCATATTCTGCAGTGCTTCGTCTAGCACTATCTCAATAGAATCGGACGATTCATATGACATATTATTTCCCTGTCCCGGACACGGATAATCACTCGACATTACCCCAGGGCGGCGGCATCTCGAGCAAAATAATTTCGGTGGATTCCGACAATCATTTTTCCTATGCCCAGTTTTCCCACATCTCCAACATGAGATGGGCTGTGTTGCGATATTCGGTTTCAGCCTGGTAGGGCACTGCGTTCTGAAGTGGCTACGGAGACCACAATCCCAAGAAGTCTGCTCAGGGACATTCAGTATCCCGGACTTGACTGGCGATGACGGTTCAGATGCAGGTTGCCTACCCGGCGCTGGCAGCTCCATGATCCTAACTGCTGGATTTGGAATTTGTGCCCTTGGTAACACTGGAAAAATCCTCTTCTGCATGAGTTTCTGCTCAGCCTGCAGATTCTCAAACTCCTTTGCCCATAACATTAACGACGGCACGTCGTTAAAAGTCCCTTGTCGAATAAATTGCCTATACTCCGGCAATAAATTCCGGTGCAACCAAAACAATTCCCGTTCTGCGGTCATTGCACCATGTCTTCTGATCAATATCTGCATATCCACAACATATGCAGCGGCCGTTTCATTCATGCATTGATGCCTGCGGCTGATCCGTACTTCCAGATCAATGTGGTAGTTGGCATCCATGAAAAATAGGGTAAAGTCTCGTTGGAAATCGGCAAACGTAGCCCAGCGGCTACGATTATTCCGATACCATAATAATGCAATTCCATCTAAAACTTCCGGTAGCGATAACAGTAAGGAGTCTTTCGGTGTATTCAGCTGCATGGCTATTCCATCTAGGCATTCCAGGAATGTAGCGGGATCTGACGTTCCATTGAATTGAATTCTGTATCGATTCAAACGCGGAGCACTACTCGGAGCTGGATAACTATATCCAGGCAGATGCTGAACATAACTGAACGGAATATCGTACTCTTGCTGAACAATAGTAACCGGAACATACGGGACAGGTGCTTGCGGAACATTTGGTACATGCGGAACCTCAGGGGCTTGCGGAACAATCGGTATTTGCGACACGGTTGATCCTTGCATCCACGCCGGTGTCACATTTGACGACGTGGTCCCATTACTCGGATAGTTCATAGGATTTGGCGAGGAAGAATAGATCGGCGTTCGCATCGGTAGTGTCGTCCTTACTACCGTGTTCGTGTACGTCACTATATCCGTAGTGGACGTAGTTGCCCAGTACGACGGCTGTACCATCGGTGTGCTTCTCACTGCCGGTCTTGACTGAACACCCGAAGGACTGAACGTCGATGCTGTGTTTAGTGCCACATCGGTTGTCAATGCCTCGGTTAGTGATGCCATGGTACTGGCAATCTTTTCCAACATTCCACGCGTAGGACGTATTATTCCTTTACGGACCCCCTCTACGCACCTACGGCGTGAGTCTTCGGCGGATCCATTATGGTCAATGTCATGATTGGCCAACACTTCCTGAAGTTGTGCTTTCTTCAAGAAATGAATCCAGTTGACTTTCAAATCAACTTCGGTAACTTCAGTCTGGCTATCCTCGCTATTAGAGCAGAATTGCGCCATTTCGTCAAATTGAGCACCATTTCTTCCATACTGGTAGGCGTAGGCTGCGGCGCCTTGGGTATAGCACCAGTGCACGCTGAGAACTCCATTTCATCCAATCTATTCCAAAACAAAAATTTTCAACCCCAAAATAAATTATTTTTGATCAGGGGTGGATAACGGAAGAGGGTGCGGTAACGAAAACCAGTCCACACCTTCCTTCCAATAAGGCAGAAGCAATGAAATCACTTGCCCTAATTTGGGCAACGTCACTTCGATTTGGGAAGGTAACTCCAAAACGGTTGGCCAATCCGCCCAAGATGTTACCAACGGCTTTCTCGGTATCGATTCACTTGGAAAGGAGCTACGACTTGCCCAATCCATGTCACGATTGACTGGGAAAATCAAAGAGCAAAATATGGGCAGAAATCAAAATTTGGGCGAAACACTGAGGTGTAGTTAACGATTCTAGACCTCACGGAACAATCAATTTTTCAGTCAGATTTACTGTTAAAAACTTGATGTTTCCCCTGAAACGGGGGGCGTATCGAAAAACTAATTGCACCAAACAACCTGGGTGAACACGGGGAACAAGTTTCTGTCAAAACTTTTCCAAATTTCCAAAATTCAAAAACAAACTCCCGGGGATGATTCGAAAACGTGTTCGAAATGTCGGGGTCTTGAAGCTTGTTTTTCTGTCAAACTATATTGGAATTTCATCCAAAACGGACTACCGGTTCAATTGCAATAAATTATTCAACATTTCACTTTTCGGAATAAACAAAAAAAAAATTCTCCCCCAGTCAATTTTCAAAAGTCCCTGCTCGGGGGCGCCATTTTATCACGTGTACCTTGTCGCTTTCGGTATTTTGCTTAGCGCTGTAAGCTCCTAATCCTCGGGCGCCAGATTTTTCTGAAGGTTAACTCTTTTTTGAAGACTTCTGCTAGGGTCTTCACGACGAGGCGTGTCACTCTGCTATCTATAGATAGCCTTGTACCTGGGGTAGCTACAGTGAAGTATAACAGTATCAAAATTGTAGGCTTTAATCACAATTAATACCCGGTTAAAACTTAGCTCGTTTGAAGATGGAGCAGAAATAATTTAATTAAACAGGGGATTCCAAATATTAAAATATATAATGATTATTATAAGTACACTTTCGGAATAATCATTATAAATGCAATTGAACGGTATTATTTACAAAGATTTTACTCAGACGGAGAATGAAATGAATCTCAAACGGTATATGAAAACTCTTTCAACATATCTACTTTACGATGTGTTCGGTATTTAAGTTCAATTCAGCAGTATGGAACCGGTTGATAAATGATTCAGAATTATCAATTTGCGGAAAATACAAATCAAGCAGTTCCTAGCGTAATGAGCGGTATTCGGTAAATATTTAGATAGAAATGATGCGTGAAATGTTCAAATCACACTACGATATATTAAACGGTTAAAATTTCAGTCGGATCGGAAGATACTGTCTTGCACTAGTTTTCCGATTGTACGATATCAGATTTCACGATATTTTCGGTTAATTACTCTGATTGAGTTTATTCTATCATAACACCCACCCTGGTATTAACTATTCACGGAGTACCCGGTGATTGTATGACAGTATCAGATTTCATACACTTTACAGATTCAGAATCTAGACAATTAGGGCTTACACTTCCGGTGTGACACAGCGTGCACAAGTCCTAACTATCGTATCTGCAATTACCCCTATATCCACGGCCGAGCACTTTTCATAGTATTAAGGGAATCATCACGATTCTCAATCACACAACCACCCCAGCTTATACTTCCGGTAAGACACAGCGTGCACACGCCGTTGGTGGTTTGGTCGTCTAGGATATACTCATACTTCCGGTGTGACACAGCGTGCACAAATATACCAAAGACCCTGTCGTTCAAACATACACACTCTGTACACACCACACAATTACTTCGATATTTCAATTCACGTGCGAATTCAAATCGTGTGCGGTCCGACCTATGACGGGATAAACTCAAATTTACCAATTCAAATTACTGAATACTACGGAACTCAGATATCGTACAAACGTTTACCAATCACAATAATAATCATAAACTACGGAAATCAATATATCGCAATGCCCAAAAATATCAACTATTTGCTCATTTACCTTATGTATCAATTTCACTTAAACGGAAGACTTATTGTTAATTCACAGTTTAATTCTGACTTAAACTCGGATAATCAATTCAGTTTGATTCTACTATGATCACACTCCAATGATTATAATCGAAATCACAAAAGAGATATTGTACGGCTTGAAAAATCACTATAACCAAAAAGAGCACAAAAGAGTAACTGTATCAATTGCTAATCAAAATCACAAAAGAGTAACTGCACTGATTGAAAATTGAAATCACAAAGAGAGCACAAAAGAGGGCACAAAAGAGAGAACGAACTTTTATCGGTCACGGCTCTTATACGTTTTCCGAGGTTCTGAACGGGTCTGCTCCACCAATTCCTTATTTTGTGCCGAGGGTTTTTTACTTATGTCCCAAACAATGCTTAAAAGTGACGCTACTTTTTAGATCTAAAATTCGCGTTCATGATGCTCCAGTAGTTTCGCTCGGCGCAGTAAGCAAGTGTTATCGGAGTTTTTTTGGTTGTTCGCCTTTTTATACATAATGCTGTCCAAAGTTTGGTGTCTCAACTTAGCCAGACCCCTGTTCTTGCAACATATTTTATCGTGATGAAATGCAATTTTGAACGGGCATGAATTAGATTCATCTATTTGAATAATTACATTTTTTCGAAATTACGGAGATTTAGAAAAGTGACAATCACGGAATATACATTCGGAGTTCGCGCATATCTATCGAAATGCTGAACTGTTCAAACTGAGTTTACTAAAATAAATGATTTTTCAAAATTTAAGCTTCGTTACAAAATCAGAATGGAAACATCTTTCATCTGTATTATTATCAAATAATTTCCCCCATTACAACATTCAAAAGGCGTTAAAAAATACACTTCGCCTAGAACTTCATAATATCAACCTGAGCCTCAAGCTACCCTATCTGCCTCATCCACTGCCTATCTTCCATATATTGGAGATAAAACAGATCTGATTTCCAAAATCCTTGGAAAATATAATAATTCTACTCGGTTCTCGACACTTCCAAAACTGAACTATCTCAGTTTCACAAACCCATCCAATATCCTCTTCCTCCTCTTCACTCAAGATTTTTATAGCATCCCCCGTTTTTGCGGTGAATTCTACTTCGGTGAAAGAGGTCATACAGTAATTACTCGTGTGAAAGAACATGCACGCTGTACAAGGCTTCGTGACACCATTGGAGCTGTATTTGCGGAACACAAGTTCAACACTATTTATCAAATCCTTTCCAAATATACTAAATTCCTAGCTTGAGCTCCTAACTTCATATCAGCGAAAGATCCTTTAAGCTAAACAAATTCTAAAATATCCAAATAGTCTGAGCCGTGACTCAGAATATAACATTTGGAAACCAATCCTCACTAATTCCACTTCGCTCATGATCACATAACTGCAGGGTCAGGTGCCAGAATGGAGTTAATCACCGGAATAGGAGCAGTGAACTGTGTAGCGTGAATGATGTTTTCCTACAATAAATACGGCTACAGAAACCAGTTGGAACAGTTTCAGTTCAACCCTCAATTCTGCCCTGAAGATGCCACCTGTGATTGTTGGTGAAACGTCGGCATCAAGTCGTGCTATTGTGACACGGAATCCATCCGGAAGCCAAGATTTTTCAACTTTGTTGGAGTTTAGATTCATATAAATGTGGTTTAAGTCATCTTCAAGCCTCACTGTATGTGATTCCTCTAATTTGGTATGTAGGTAGAAGGCAGGGAAGATGCAGGAAAGTCTTGGAAGCTTTTCCTGTCTCAATAGCAGAGGCAAATCCGATATGATAACTTTGATTTCCATTCATTATATTATTGGTATTAGTATGTCAGTGAACAAATCAATAACGTTAAGTTATTTTCCCACAGCTGTTGTTACTTCACCTCATCAAAAATAAGTATCCTAAGAAGGAAGGTCCAATCTAACTGAAGAAAAATATGAATATGGAAATAATGTGAGGTCCTGCTTATGATGAAAAATTTGTTAAAACTTGAAGCACAATCTGTGTAATGCAATCCACATGAAGGGTAGTTGCGCGACAGGATGATCAACGGTACTTTCATAAAAAATGGAAACATTCATACATGAATGTGCGTTAGAAATCAACACACTCTTATTCAATATCACTTCTGAGTTAACTAGGGTCAAATCTTGAGATCTAATTTTGTCCCAGCACATCGACTCACTTCTAACGACAGTACGTATTCAATCACCGATTACACAAATCAATGCAATCATAAACAATTGTTTGACAATTTGTGTGTAAAATTGCTTAAAAATTGCATTTCCTCAGATTCAGCTCGGAATGTTGACTAAATGAAGTTAGAAAGAGGAAATTCCCAAATTTATATGGCAAATCATCATAAAAACATCAGTCTAGTTTGAAGATCTGCAACGGGAGCTGCTTCACCAGAAAAAATGCTAAGAGTTATGTAACCACCTATAAACCTGGAATTATATTCGTTGGAAAGTTCAAACAATTATATCTTCTTCAGTAACTCATTCATCTAGATGAGTTTGAAATCTTAAATTTGATTATGCAACATAATTTCAAACTATGAATCATCACATGAAGAAACTTGATCTTAGTTCTGATTTTGGTTTCATTTTTCAATTCTCTGGACCCAAATTTTCCGTGCAATTGTACAGTTATATGATAAAAGCTATACGAGTCCTTGTACTAGATGAATAAAATATGGATACCTATGAGATGTTGAATGTTAATCTGAAATTTATAAGATAGTGATGACAAGAGATGTGTATGATATTGAAAAGAAATATTCTTATATTTATTACGTGAGTGAAATTGTTATGAGATTGTGAGGCTAAATTATTCTAATACACGTTAGTAACCGCATTGATGAATATACCAATTACGGTTCTGCAGACTATATTCCTATAAAGAGGCTACTGCAGTTGGGTTCTTTCGGTCTTCCACGTTCATTACGGTCGAATGACTTACAACATGTAGGAACAGCCCGCCGTTCATTGAGGAATGCTACCAACCATTATTTATAGTCTTTCTTGAATACGTCTTATGCCATCTTTAAAAGATAAATTGACACACTGACCGAAAAAAAACTGAGTACACGTTAGCTGAAGTAATATTAAATCTCCCAGGAATACTTCCACCTTGTATGAAGAGCTTATCCTCAATAACGGATACATCACTCTCAAACTAGTAAATAATATCGAACGATGATTTTGTGGCTGAAATATTCTGTATGAGATCTGTATTTTACACCATTTGGTTTTATTTTCGAAAAATTGAATTCGTTCTCAGAGTTTGATGCTTTGCCTACCTATGTAACAAAAAGTATGGCTATAATGATATTCCTGAATATATGCTAAGTAATAAGATAATTTTCCTCTTCATTCAATTATTGTGATCGATGAGAGCGTTGAAAACATTTCCACTTCATACTTGTTCAATTGAAATATGATTTGATATTTCGAACATATATAATACCATAAGTTACCTAGATTATTTCTTGACGTTTCTAAAAAACAATAGAAACTAACAATTTTTTGCATTTATGTACGTTTTGGTCTATCAAAACTTTATTATAGAAGACATTTTCTACTTAGAAAGTACCCTCTGGAACATCTGGAAGTATTCTGGTTTTATTGAATTACAACATCATGTTTGACTGGGGATACCAGTTTATGATTCATCTATCAAAAATAATTCAAGAATACCTCACAAGGGTTCGGTAAATTCAAAAATAATGCACCAGATATTTTATCAAGCTTTCCTCCACTTGGCAATAGTCACTCTATCCCTTCCATCTTTCAAATTATTCTCATTCATTCTCACTCTCTTGTTACATTTCTACTGAGAATAAACCGATGTTCATTGGAATGTTGATTGGAAATTCACAATACATATTCAGGATATACAGTTCCTAGTAGGTTTCTAATTTAATCTATCAATGCAATGAAACAAAACTTATCTAAAAGATTTTTTAAACTTGATCAAAAATTGTTAGGATACCTATCTTCTTATTATTCGCTACTGGTTTGTCATAGTCCACCGGAATTAGCATTCGAGGTAGAAGTAAATAGTACAGCAATGTGACCTATACCAAATTGAAGGTAATTACATGCGAAATAAATCTGTGATTTCCAAAAATAGATGTATATATATCACAATTCACGTGTTTCTGTCTCGGATTTTTCCTAAAAATATGCATTTTAGAGGAAAAATACGGGGAAAAATTTTTATGGATCGGAAAATTTTCGAGTCATTCAAATTTTCATTCAGTTCACAAGAGCGCGCTAAAGTAAATATACATATATATGTTTTTTCCCATTTTTTTCATGTTAGGAAAATTAATAATTCTCCTCGTTCATAGAAAAATACATTATAAGTCATTCCAAATTGAAGATGCTGATAGAAGAGATGTACCTGAGGCAATCCAAACTTCAAAGAAAGGGTGATTTCCCAGAAATAAATATGTACATATAGCGTGATCAGTTAAGGGCGGCTCTCGGCCATATCTCAGGAACAACTAAGAATAGAAATGTGGGAAAAAATGTATGGTTAAAGTGACCATGAGAAAGTCCTGGAAATCATTTTCTGTTCTGAATTTTTCCGCAAGAGGGCGCAATTGAATATTAAATATTAAAATTCCAAATTTCTCCGGAAATTCTCACATTAAGGTATACTTTTATCAACATCATTAGAAAGGTTGGACAGTTTCAATAATTTCGATACCAAGTTCATTGGCGTACCGACCTTGATAACAGTGGGTAAAGCTATTGAAAGTATAATCAATTAAATCGCTGTAGTTCCTGAACGACTCATTCGAATCCAGTAAACTTGAGTTTGTATGGAAGAAGAAGGTACGTACTTGCAATTGACGTATCTATTGATACACGATATCCCATAATAAAATTGCTAGAGGGCGTAATTTGTAATGAGAACACTTTTTTTGATTTTATCTCAAAAACTCAAATCATACGGTATAATTATGACATGAGAATCGAAAATAAGATTAAATTTGCAACAAAACCCTGAAAACCGCACATCGATATCTTTTTTCGTTTCAAAGCTATAGTAAAAAAATTACGTTCGTGACACAGGATCCTGCAACCTCTAATTCAATCATATCAGAATATTTGTGGGGAAATTGTTTTCGTCCTTGCGTTTTCCATATGATATAGGCAAATAACCACAATTTCAATTCTCGAGTGGATTCTCCATTGAGTTAGTAAGTCACTTGTGAAATTGGAGTCTTCATTGCACAGGAGGCGTTAATTAAATCTAAAGGACTTGTCAAGTATGCTCTTGGGTTTGTTCTGTTAACAGATAAATTCAGATGAGCAAAATCTAATATTGTTTATTATAATTAGCCACGAACGAAATCATTTTGACATATGCCTCGAGGAGCTCGCTGCCCGTCAGTTAGAGTTTATACATTTTACCTCGATCTTGTTAATTTAGGGCCATTTGGTGCCCTGTGCGGCCGGCCCCAGTTGTAATAAAGTGCTTTCGGCTATGGGCCGCTAGTTCTCACCCGCTTCGAATTCATTTTAGTAGCTAGAAAATTCCCTTTTGTACGTCGCACGTCAGACGCTCGTAGCTGACAGCTGAGAGTACCTGTTTCTATTTTAATTAAATTTTCTCATTTAAACGGAATTTTTGGAAAAAAGAAGGGTGTTCGGGTGCGTATCGCGACTAAATCCAACTACATGGAGCGAAAACGGTACGAGAAAAGACATGAAGGTTACCACGCACTATCCACGACTAAACAAACACAAGAGTTTACTTGACAAGTTCTTTTGATTTGTTTCATGGCTTCCTGTCAAATAATGAAATATGGCTAACATGACTCCAATTTCACAAAACGTTACCAACGCAACGAAAAAATTCACTAGTGTGTTAATAGTGTAAATATTCGCCTATATCGTATGGAAAATGAAATAGCGGAAACAATTTCCTCATAATACTTCTGATAAAATTGAATTAGAGGTAATAGGTTCATATGTCATGAACGTACACTTTTTACTATAACTTTGAACCTAAAGAAGATATCGATGTGCAGTTTTCACTTTTTTTTGCAAATTTAATCTTATTTCCGATTATCATTTCATAGTTATACCGTACTATTCAAGTTTTTGGGATAAAATCAAATAAAATGTTATCATTACAGACTACGCCCTTCAGCAACTTTATTAGTGACTATCGTGTACCAATAGATACGACCATTGAGAGTAAGGTACGTCTTCGTCTCTCCTATACAAGCTGAAGTTTACTGAAATCGGAAGAGTCGCTTAGAAACTACATCGATTTAATTGATCACACTTTCAATAGCTTCCTCCAATCTTATAAAGGTCGGTACGCCAATGAACTTCGGAACTCAATAAAGAATCCACTCGAGAGTTGAAATTGTGGATATTTGCCTATATCATATGGAAGATGCAATAGCGAAAACAATTTCCCCATAATTCTTCTGATATAATTAAATTAGAGGTTACAGGCTCGTTCCTGTGTCACGAAAGTACATTTTTTACTATAACTTTGAAACGAAAAAAGATATCGATGTGCGGTTTTCAGGTCTTTGTTGCAAATTTGATCTCATTTTCAATCATTATGTCATAGTTATACAATATGATTTGAGTTTTTGAGATAAAATCGGAAAAACTGTTCTCATTATAAATACCGCCCTCCAACAATTTCATTAAGAACTATCGTGTACCAATAGATACGTCAATTGAAAGTACGTACCTTGTTCTTCCATACAAAGTCAAGTTTACTAAAATCGAATTAGTCAATTAAAAACTACATTGATTTAATTGATTATACTTTCAATAGCTTCTCCCACTCTTATCAGGGTCGGTACGCCAATGGGCTTTGGACCAAAATGATGCAAATATGTCTAACCTTTCTAATGGTGTTGACAAAGATGTACCCTAATGTGAATGTTTCCGGAGGAATTTGGAATTTTAATATTAAAGTTTCAATTGCGCCCCCTAGCGGCAAAATTCAGAACATAAAAATGATTTCCAGAATTCTCTCATGGTCACTTTAATGGTAAATTTTTTCCCACATTTCTATTCCCAGTAGTTTCTGAGATATGGCTAAGAGCCGCCCTTAACTGATCACGCTGTATATACAGGTATATACGTTTTTTCGCGTGTTTTCGTCTTTTTTCGCATTCAACTAGGAAAATAAGCAATTTTTGGAAAAACGACAGTAGTAAAAATTGTAGAGCGGAATTTTTCCGATCGACAAGGTGCTTTTAAATTTTCTTTTAGTACAATATTTTCCCGCTACATTGCCCCAAATCGTGTATATATAGATGTTTCTGAACAATTTTCCGACATTCTATGAGATAATTTTATGATTTCATCGAAAAATGTCTTGTGAGTTACACGAAATTGTAGGTAATTACATAAAAGATTAATCTGTCATAACCCGCACCCTTAGAAAAAGGTTATTCCTGAAATGAAGATGGGTATACAACCCACTTTTTACGTTTTTCGCTTTTTTTCGCATTTACCTCAGTATCTATGCGTCTTAGAGAAAGAAGAGTCAAAAATTATAAGGCGGAGAATTTTCAATCGATATAGGTTTTTCACATTTCCATTTAGTTTGCGATTCTCTCGCTAGAGTGCGCCAATGCGGATATGCTTATATGTGTAGTATATATACTTTTTTAATTTGAACCAAAAAATTTGCAATTTGAGAAAAAAATTTCGTCATGTTTAATAAATTGACTATTGTTATGAAAGAAGTGAGCCTGACACAACTCAAAGTTATAAATAGGCATGTGTTTTTCTCTACTATGCATATTTTCAGAGAAAAATGCGTTAAAGACAAAAGCACGTGAATTTTGATATACAGCATAATCAGTTAAGGGCGGCTCTCGGCCATATTTCGGAAACTACTGGGAATAGAAGTGTGGGAAAGAAAATTCATTATTAAAGCGGCCATGGGAAAATCCTGAGAATTATTTTTACGTTCCGTATTTTGACGGTTAGACAATCTTACATCATTTTGGTTGATAGCTCATTGGCTTACCGAACTTGCCAACAGTGAGGGAAGCTATCGAAAGTGTAGTCATTCAAATTGATGTAGTTTCTAGAAGACTCATTCGATTCCAGTGAAATTGAGCTTGTATGGAAGAGAAGGTACGTTTCTTCAATTGTTGTATCTATCGGCATAAATAATTCCTAATAAAATTGATAGAGGGCGCAGTTTGTAATAGCAACGGTCTATTTTTATTTTGTCCCCAAAACTTGAGTCATACCGTATAACTATGACCCGATAATAAGAAATTAGATAAAATCAGCAGAAATTACCTGCACAACGATATCTTTATTTGGTTTCAAAGTTATGGTAAAAATTGTACGTTCGTGACACATGAACCTATTACCTCTAATTTAATTTCATCAAAAGCATCATAGGAGAATTGCTCTCGCTATTCCATTTTCCATACCATATAGGTGAATATCTACACTATCAACTCACCAGTGGATTCTTCATGACGTCAGAAACGCATTTGTGGAATTGGAGTCTGTTAAATCGGACCTGTTCAGTAGTTGCAAGGAAGACCACGTGCTGAAATGAGAAAACGACGACTTTCATCAAGTCTGCCAGTCACAAATTCATGAAAGTTGATAAACAGGGTTTTGTTGTTATTTTAAAATCGAGACCTCAAAAGCGAAAAGAATCAAATAAATAGATTCATTATGCATTTAAATTAACAGACTACAAAAATATTAACATTAACAAACACACCTCATCCAATATTTTGGAAATGTTTCTCACCATTTTCGATACATTAATCTAGCCTTCTTCAAGTTGATAATACGGCTGCTGCTATTTCCGATCTTCGAATGCTGTTAATGAAATTCTGAATTCTTCTTATCATATCATCACGAGTAGTCGGTTGACTTTCGTAAGTCCTTTAAACATCCCCACAAATAAAAATCTAGGCAAGTTAGATCAGGGGACTAGGCAAGTTAGATCAGGGGACCTAGCTGGCCAGTGAAAGAGTTTACCTCTACCAATCCACCGATGTTTGAATTGTGCATTCAAATTGTTCTGGTCTATACGGGAAAATTGGGCTGGGAATCCATCATGTTGATACCACATAATACGACGGGTTTCCAAAGATACATTTTACAACAGTTCGGTCAAATCAAACGTATAAAAATGTAAATAGACTTCACCATTCACGATACCATAAAAAATGTGAGGTCCAATCATCCGACCTTCAACAATACCGCACCAGACATTCACACTTCAACGATGCTGATGGTTCACCTCTCAACGCTCACAAAAGTTGCCCCATCGGTTAACAGAATTTGCTGCCTGAAACGTCTAGCGAGATGGAAGAAAACTCTTTCGGAATAATGCTGCCTGCTATTAGGATCTGTAGCGCATGTTGCCGAGATGCTAGTGTTGCATTTTCCAAGCACTGGAAAAATACTGCCAACATATCGTAAGCTTCTAAACTTGTGAATGACATTTTCACAGAGTTAGTTATAATAAATCATGATAAATAATATTAGATTTTGATTATCGGAATTTATCTGTCAACAGAATAAACACAAGAGCTTACTTGACAAGTTCTTTCGATTCAATTGATGGCCTCCTGTGCAATAACGGAGTATGGCTGATTCAACAGACTCCTATTCCACAAGTATGTACCTTACTAACCCAACGAAGAATCCACTCCGGAAACGAAATTGTGGAAATTTAATCTTATTTCCGATTATTATGTCATAGTTATACTGCATGATTTAAGTTTCTGGGATAAAATCAGAAAACTTTTATTATTACAAATTACGCCCTCTAGCAATTCTGTCATGAACTATCGTGTACCAATAGATACCTACAATCAAAATACATACCTTCTCTTCCATGTTAGCTCAAGTTTACTGAAATCGTATAGGTCGTTAAGAAACTACATCAATTTGAATGATAACACTTTAGATAGTGTAATAGTTCCCCCACTATTATCAATATTGGTACGCCAATGAGCTTCGAGGCAAAATGAAGTAGAAATGTCCGACCTTTTTGATGATATTAACCAAGACATACCTTAATGAAAGAAGGAGAAATTTAGAATTTTAATATTCAATTTTCAATTGTGCAGCTTGCGTCAAAATGCGGAAAATAAAAATAATTTCCAGGATCTGTCATGGCCTCTTAGTGCATTTTTTTCCCACATTTCCGATCGCAGTAGTTTTCGAGATATGGCCGACAGCAGCCCTGAACTGATCACGCTGTATACACATCACCCTTATCCTTTTACTTCCGGTTTTCACAGATCTAATTTGCATGTAAGTATCTTCAATTTGGTACATTTCACATTACTGTATTATTTACTTCGACCAAAGGCCTTTCTTTTGTATAATCCGGTAGATTAATCAGCTATACAAAGCTAAATGGGTAGGAGAATAAGTAACTTCTAACTTTGAACCGTACCTCACGCACTATCTACAATTGTAATAATTACCTATCTAATGCAATATCAGCACGCAACATTATAGTCTGAGATTGTTTGTTTCATTTACCGTGGGCAACTATGATTTGCACATAATTTATATGTAAGAATAGAGACTTATATTCAAGTGATACCATCATCAATGCTCATACGCGCGTTATAATTATACTTTCTCATTAATTCGACGGGTTAATTAAATTAAAACAATACAAATAACATGTACGTGGAACGAAATTTGAACCCGTAACCGTTAATGAACGACGGAGAACAATACCGCGAAAATATTTAATTAATTACGAAGTCATTACTGGGAAGATTTTTTGAAAGCCGTAAAATTATAATTAGCTTTTAAAGAAGTTATAATAGTGGAACATTGTTGTTGTTTCTATCTACAATAATCATGTATGCATTTTAACAGTTTTCTCAACTTGTCGTATCCAGTAACTATAGTTTAATTCATACGTATACAGATATTATCTATTGAGGAATAGTATACGAAATTTCTCCATTACTTCACGATATGCAAAAAAGTTATTCGAAAACTGGACTTCGATTAAGCCTTGATGATCAGAAAACGAAATTCGTTCCAACCGAATATATCGCCTAGACCAGACGGCATCAAATCATTCAAGATACATGGAGGAACATGCCTTCTACCACTCAAAGTATACCTGGTGATGAGAGACAGTCGTGCAGTGGGGTATATTATACCTAAGGCATGTATGGCAGTCATAGTTGGTTTCATCCCAAACCTCGGGAAACAAAACAGGTAACTGAAGCTCATAAGATAAATGCCATTCATGATTAAGACTCTAGAGAAACTATCGCACAGCCGCATTAGGGACATAGTACTGGAAGACAAAGAATTCTTGGGTGTTTTCCTAGCATTAACAATACAACTATTGACTCTAGCTCAAGGGCATACAGAAGTAAAGGCATTTATGAAACAGACTGCAGATGGTCATAATGTATACCACAAGGAAGGATTGTTTCCAATAGAATAATTTTTCATATCTACTGTCACTTCTATCACTGAAAGGCAGAGAAGGAGAATCAACCAACTGATCTGAACCTTATTAAAAAATTGAAACAACCCTCTTCTCAGTTCTTACACCATCAATAATTATGCTAGCGGAAACACCAATCTGTAGGGTCAATTGGGAAGAAGTAACTAAAAGCTATGTTTTAAGAAAAATCGGGATATGATAGTAGCTCCTTGCAGGAGTCCTCACCCCTTCCTTCCTCACTGGAGTGTTCTCCACCAGGGTTCCCTCAGACAGCCATACCTATCTCAGTTGGCTCCGCACAGGGTCCTTCAAAAGAGTTCACCACCCCGATGTAAAGGGTGAAGGTTGAACGGTTCAATAATTGAGAGTGGGCCGAAAAGCGGCGCAGGAGGGAGCGTCTGAGCTATAGGCTGTGGCCGCTTCGGTCTCCATGGCTTCGACGCCGACGACAGCTCTCTGTCTCTGATACGGCTGGTACTCCGGTACCGGATAAGGCCCAGTCGGGTGAATTATTGGATGCACGGGTATTGAAAACACAATCGCTTCCCTGGGTCTATTCCGCAGGATCAAAAACGCGTCTGCAAACGCACGAAGCTTTCTGGGAATAAAGCTAGTAGCTATTCGCAAGTGGCTTCGTCCTTGGTAGTAGAGGCTCTGCAGGTGATCATCCCCCAAGGGGGCAACCTAGAGACAGAGTTTACGCTGGACCAGTTCACGGAGTTCAACATTACCGTGTAGAATTAGTTTTCGCCCTTCCGGAAGAGACTACTCCTCCACAATCCCAGTTCACCAGGTTATGGAATAGGTGTCTACTAATAACACTGGCAAAAGTTGCTTATGAATGCTGAAAAACAGCGGTTGCCATGAAACTCTGGGAGATGCGTTCAGTCTCCGAGCACCAGAGCTCTAAGTTCTGCATAAACGGAAGGAGGCAATGCTATGGGGGCCTGTCAAAATGCACCTCTCAAACCAGGATATTTTACGGGGTCTGGAGAAGCAGAACCAGGGGTTCCCCTCTTCCAAATGGGGAGTCCTTGGAAGGAAAGAAGAATCATTGCTTCTCAGACTTGTTGTAGGGTAGGACGAAGGCTCTGTTATCCTTCTGGGATAGTTGGACCTCCAGCTATGTATCAAGGATGCCAGAGCTCAGACAACTGTTCTGGCTCCTGAAGAGAAACAAGGCGGATTGAGAGATGGGGCCTCCTAGAGTTTCCTCATGAGACGGCAACTTCCCTTAGAAATGAATCACAGGTAAAAATTTTGTCGCCGGTACTGCCGTACTGTGCAAAAATCTCATTGAACAAAATTAATATGTTATTGATTCAAGAACCATGAGCCTGCCATGGCAAAGTCAGGTTACATTACATTATTGTAGACTGGAATTTGGCCTCCATTATCACTACCGCTGTGGACATAACTCCCATGCCTTAGCAGGGACTTGTTAGTGGTCAGGATCAGGTATTGCGTGGGGGGCTCTGAAAACAGGAAAAGCTTACCACGCAATGTTAGGCAGAGAATCCAGAGGAAGAGATGGTTTTCGAGCTGCTCAGCTCTATATGGATTGAGATACTCAACAGAGGGTAAAAGCCGACCCATTACATACTCAGAAGTTATAGATCCGACACTTAACTCTAGGGCAATGGAAGTTCAGGCTATGAATGAGAAGTATCCCTATCGAACCAAAGATACATATTGTGTTGAATCAATTACTAGTGATATTCATAGTCACAGAAACTCCTAGCAACTGGAAATTTTATAAAGAGGAGCTAAGTGGTAGGCGGCTCATGCTTCCAACTCTAATCGTGGAAAAAGGAGAGCGGACATAGGGCCCGCCATCATCCCCGGATATGAAACCAACCCTTGGTGAACCTTTCAGATGGAGGTACACCCAAAAGAGATAAGGAAACTCTTCAATAAAGCTGAGAAAATATAAATAGTCACAGACTGGGTAAGCTATGAAAGGGCCCAAAGAAACTATATACTATCTTTTTTGATCTGTCCCGTGCTTTTGATTGCTTGAACATCGAATTCACATGTACGAAACTCTACTCGCTGGGAATACGAGGACCCATGTTAGATTGGTTTAGATCTTACTCAACAGCTCGTAAAATAAGTGTGAAACTGAACGACGTTTCGTCAACCGAGTTCGAGATGAGTGCAGGGGTTCCCCAGGGATCAGTGTTGGGACCGCTCATATTTTTGCTATTTGTCAATGATCTGCCAGAACATGTAATTTAAGGACTGATAATGATGTTTGCAGATGATACATCAATAGCAATTTCAGCAAGAACTTTTGAAGATCTGAGCGTTATCGCAAATACGGTTGCTGTTCAGTTCCACACTTGGTGTAAGGCGAATAGTCTAATATTGAATGAGGAAAATACCGGAATTGTGAACTTCTCTTTCTGTTCAAACAATGAGAATTGTAATTTTCTTATAAATAATGTTATTTTGAAGCCACAAATGTGTTCAAATTTCTAGGCTTATATTTAGATAATACACTCTCATGGTGTGAACATGTTGAGCAGGTTTGCAATAAAATTAATAAAAGTTTCCATGCCATATCTCGATTAAAATCAATATTAGACCAAAAATGTCTCATAAATGTTTATTATGCAATGGTATATTGTCATCTCCCTAACAATGTCACTTTGTGGGGGAACTCAATAAACTACCAGCAAGTTTTCATCGCTCAAAAGCGAGTGATTGGACCAATGTTCAGCATGGGAAGAAGGGATTCCTGCCGACCTACTTTTTTATCAAACAAATTGATGACATTCCCCAGCATCTATATCTATGAATGCCTATTAACAATAAAAAATAATTTGGACAACTACAAAACAAATGCCAACTATCATTCTCACGAGACTAGGCAGAAGTCAGCATTAGCCATCAAAATACATAATACTTGTAAATATGAAAAAGCCACTTCTTATATAGGTATCAAACTATTTAATTATTTGCCCGAAAATATAAGAACCGTGTAATTGCGACAATTCAAGTCATCAGTTAGAACCATGCTTCTCAAGCGTGCGTTTTATTCTGTAGATGAATACATGAACCAAAAAAAATTTAATTTTTAATGTGTCTAAAATGTCCTCAAAATTTTAGTGTGTCTTAATTGTAGTACCATTGTTATAATGTCTATATTTTATTAATTCTAGTTTTGTACCTCATTTTAACTTTATAATCTAATTTTAGTATTGTGAATGCCACTTTTTATTACTCAATATGACGTTTCCTATTCATTTATGTAAATGGGCTTCTGGATAAATAAAAAATTCTATTCTATTCTATTCTATTCTATAAAAGCATTGAGAACGTCAAAACGAGATACTTGGAGAACTTCCTGCGGGGATATCAACAACACGCTCTCTGTAGCAAGGCTCTGCAAAGTTCTTCCCAGGAATAACAGCACCAAAATCAGATTACTGTTTCTGACGAGTGGCGAGTATACAACGTCTCACGAGATGGAGAAGTGAGAAATATCCGTGTTTGGGTCATTTGAATCAACAGTCGAATATGAAAATCTCTCGACTCCTGTTGAAGAGGGTTAGGAGAGCATAATCATCTTGCACTGCCACTGGCTTCATTCGAAACTATGGCGAGCAGTGAGAGTCGTGTTCATTTCAAAAGTTGAAAGATAGGGCAGAAATAATTCAATAAAATTGGGAATTCCAAACATTTAAAATAACAATAAATACACTTTCAGAATAATTAATGAAATGCAATTGATCGGTATATTACACAAAAACCCACCCTGGTGGGAAATGTAAGGAAGCTCAAGCGGTAAAAGGAAACTGTTACAAGATATCTATTTTTACGATATGTTCGGTATTTAATTCCAATTCAACGGTACGGAATCGGTTGATAAATGATTTACATCTATCAATTCACGGAAAACACAAATCAAACAGGTCCTAGAGTAATAAGCGGTGTTCGGTAATTATTCAGATAGCAGTATTACTCGAAATGTTCGTAACACACTACGATATATCAAACTGTTGAATTTCGGTCGAATCGGAAGATATTGGCCTGCCCTAGGTTTACGATTGTACGATATCAGATTTCACGGTATATTCGGATAATTACTTCGATTGAGTTTATTCTGTCACATCACCCACACTTGTACTAGCTATCAACAGAGTGCCTGGTAGTTGTAAGACAGTGTTGGATTTCATATATCTAACATATATAGTATAGTACGTAAAAATTGATGATACATAACTGCACCAATAACAATGTAAAATGGTGTTCCTAAAGGGACAATGTTGGTGCCTATTCTTTACAATTTTGTCACGTCTCCGATTTTACCAAATTCAGTTATTACCAATCTTTATTTTTCCTCAATATTGTAAATCATTTTGATTCCTATTATAATCTTTCAGATATTTTATTTCAATTTACCGTATCACAAAACTTACTTCAAAACATTTCCTGTCAGTTGGTGTTAATTTCATTCTCAGATACTTTCATATTGCAAATAATAAGTAAAACTGTAATGTCAGCCTTAGGGTTCATTATTCTGCCGAACAAGTTCATTTACCGTTCGAATCCTGAATTGCTGCATTGCGTCAATAAAGTTCGTATAAGTCACCGACATGGGAAAAGGGGGATATTCGAACTTTCTTCTCGCATGTGTACGCATCGATGTTGATAATGTAAGTAATGTTTTTTCATTCACATTAAATGGAGAATTGATGATTTGATTAAACTGTTTTCGAAACTATTCATTACCATGTTTTTTAAATTAACCAAACTAATTTTGGAATTATTTATCATTGTATTTCATTAATCAATTTATTCAACGTAGTCATTTCAAATAGCGTCGTATTATATTTTTGTTTGTTAATTTGTTTTAATAAATTCTATTGAGTTAGTTTTACCAATGTTGTATATTACACAAAAATCCACCCTGGTGAAAAACGTAAGGAAGCTCAAGCGGTAAAAGGAAACTGTTACAACATATCTATTTTTACGATATGTTCGGTATTTAATTCCAATTCAACGGTACGGAATCGGTTGATAAATGATTCACATTTATCAATTCACGGGAAACACAAATCAAACAGGTCCTAGAGTAATAATCGGTGTTCGCTAATTATTCAGATAGCAGTATTACTTGAAATGTTCATAACACACTACGATATATCAAACGGTTGAAATTCGGTCGAATCGGAAGATATTGGCCCGCTCTATGTTTACGATTGTACGATATCAGATTTTACGGTATATTCGGATAATTACTTTGATTGAGTTTATTCTGTCACATCACCCACACTTGTACTAGCTATCAACGGAGTGCCTGGTAGTTGTATGACAGTGTTGGATTTCATACACTATGCAGATTCAGATTCTAGACAATGAGAGCTCATACTTCCGGGATTGACACAGCGTGCACAAACCCCAAATATCGTATCTGCAATAAACTCTGCACTCATGGCCGGGCTTCTCATTCGAATAAGGGGTTATTACGATTATCAATCACACAACCACCCCAGCTTATACTTCCGGGATTGACAAAGCGTGCACAAGCCGTTGGCGGTTTAGACGTCTGGGATATACTCATACTTCCGGGATTGACACAGCGTGCACAAATATACCAAAGACGCCCCTGTCATTCAAACATACACACTCTGTACACACCATACAATTACTTGAATATTTCAATCCACGTGCGGATTCAAATCGTGCACGGTCCGACCTATGACGGGATAAACTCAAATATAACAATACTAATTACTGAATGCTACGGATCTCGGATACCATACAAACGTAACCAATCACAAACCACTGAAATCAAATATCGTAGTGCCACAAAATAAGCTATTGAGCTATCATTTACCTTATATAAAATTCACTAACACGGAACACTATATACAATTCAAATTTTAAATCTGACTTGAACTCTGATTCTGAATGATAATCACACTTCAACGGTACTGATTGATAATCAATTCACTCTGAGTTTATAGTAATAATAATCAAGATCTTTGGTCTGTCACTCCCTTTTATATGTTTTCGAGGTTCTGGTTAAGTTCGTACCACCAGTTCCTTATTTCGTGCCGAGGCTTTTCATTTATGTTCCGAACAATGCTTGAACCTGACGCTACTTTTTAGATCTAAAATTCGCGCTCATGATATCTCGGTAGTTCCTCTTGGCACAGTAAACAAATGTTATCGGAGTTTTTTGGTTGTTCGACCTTTTTATACATAAGGCTGTTCATACTTAGATGCGTTAACTCACCAGATAGCCGTTATTGCAACATGAGTTAATCGGAATGAATGCAAATTTTTTAAACGGGCATGAATTCGATTCATTTATTCGAATAATTACACTTATTCAAAATTACGGAGATTTAGAAAAGTGACAATCACGGGATACACATTCGTTCACGCATATCTGTTGAAATAATGAACTATTTAACCGGAGTTTACATGTATTATCCGTATTTCCTTGCTGATCTAAAATAGATGATATTTTAAAATTTAAGCTTCTTTACAGTGCATGGGTTGAATAAAGGTGGTGACAAAAATTCAGGTACTGTATGAGACCTACCAGCAGTTGTTGCATCTGCCAGTGATACGTTGTGAGCCATTTTGCGTGGTGGTGATTTGAAAAGTGATTGTTGCCTTGTGGATCCAGTATGTGCTCCAAAGTTACTTCGGAAATTATCACCAAATTGTGACGTTCGTCTGACTACTGTGTTATCCAGCTTCTTCTTGCCAAGGGGTATTATGTGAAGGACTATCAAAGTCAATTATGCTTAAGTCACCTAAGCCGCTGAATAAGTCGGTTGTAGTAGATGATGTTGATTTAGTAGGGTTTCTGTGTGTAATGGAGGCATTTCCAAGTACTTCTGTACTGCGAAAGTTAGGTTTAAAATGAGTGTCTGTTTTATCTTCGACAGTTAACTTCAATCTAATGTCTGCATTTCTTGCTTTAGCTTTCGTGAAAGGTTTTTCATTTGACATGTCAAACAGTCAGTAGTCATTGGCTTGTTGAAAATATATACAGAAAACAAAAACTTAAAGTAATGTACTGTCGTATATCCCAGCATATTATTTGAAAACGTGGATAATATTAACTGAATAATAATGTTTCAATTATGTGAAACGATGATTGTAGAAAGGTAAATTACACCGTATATATGTACGTAGAAAATGAAAAAGTGACACAATATGTATAAAATAAAAATTAATGAATGGAGAATTAATTTTAATTAGGTATTATACAAGAATCAGATCCCAGGGATGATTAAATAATAAATAATAAAAATATTTATTAAGCATTTAGTTCAGTTTGATAATTTTGATTAAAATCATACAGGGAACTTTCTACTTGACATATCTAAATATGCCAAAAAGAAAAGAACGGCTCCTCCACCACATGCCACGCGCCTGTTTTTTGGTAGAGCTGAATGTTTTAAATGAATATTGGCTGGTTCCGGTACCGGGAATTATACCCGAATCTTCTGAGTGGAAGCCAGATAAATATTTCTATTATTCATGCCACGCGCCAGTTTTTTGGTAGAGCTGAATGTTTTAAATGAATATTGGTTTGGAGGCGAGAGGAATGACGTTTTCCTGAGGATTCTTGTTTAAGGTATATTAGATGTAATTTGAAATAAACAACATTGGTAAAACTAACTCAATAGAATTTATTAAAACAAATTAACAAACAAAAATATGATACGACGCTATTTGAAATGACTACGTTAAATAAATTGATTAATGATAAATAATTCCAAAATTAGTTTGGTTAATTTAAAAAACATGATAATGAATAGTTTCGAAAACAGTTCAATCAAATCATTAATTCTCCATTCAATGTGAATGAAAAAACATTACTTACATTATTAACATCGATGCGTACACATGCGAGAAGAAAGTTCGAATATCCCCCTTTTCCTATGTCGGTGACTTATATAAACTTTATTGATACAATGCAGCAATTCAGGATTCGAACGGTAAATGAACTTGTTCGGCAGAATAGTGAACCCTAATGCTGACATTACAGTTTTACTTATTATTTGCAATATGGAAGTATCTGAGAATGAAATTAACACCAACTGACAGGAAATGGTTTGAAGTAAGTTTTGTAATAAACTAAATTGAAATAAAATATCTGAAAGATTATAATAGGAATCAAAATGATTTTCCTGATTGAGGAAAAATAAAGATTGGTAATAATTGAATTTGGTAAAATCGGAAACGTGACAAAATTGTAAAGAATAGGCACCAACATTGTCCCTTTAGATACACCATTTTACATTGTTTTCGGTGCAGTTATGTATTATCAATTTTTACGTACTATACTATATATGTTAGATAATTTTCCATCAAATCAAGTGCTATATCTCTGACACCGTAGCATTCTTTCAAATAATATTTCATAACCCTTTTGTAATCTACGGTTTTCTTTGTTTTTGTTCTTGCTTTAGTTTGATGAATTTCGCGTTCTTCTCTATATTTGATTTTAGTGTTTCCATGAAACTCTCTATGGTCACTTCTACGTTATTACTTTTATAGAGTATCTTTCAATTTCCATGTTCAAGATCTGTGCGTAGTTCATTAACATTCACATTTTTTTCAAATTCCGATTCTTCAGTTACCGAGGAGTAGTATATATCAAAATGTAATATAATATGGAAGTGGTCTGTGATAGAGGTCTCTAAGATTATAGGCACAATTTTGATGTTATAGTTCTTTGATATAATAAATGCATGATCAATACATATTATTCCTTATACTAGTGAATTTATTAATGTATGATTTGAAACCAACTTCTTCCATTATATTGAGATATTCCAGTGAAAAATTATAACATGAAGATCAGTGTCTGTTTTGTATGAATTAAGATAGGTTTCCAGATTATTATTGAATCTGAATGGAAATGATAGATGCTATATAAAGCTGTTAGAGCAATTGTTCTTTTATTATAATCAAATATTATGCTAATGTGTTTGATTTCGTCTAGTTCAATAATTTCAACTTCATTTGAAATAGGCTTTTTTTAAGATACAGTACGACATCATCCTGTTTGTTCACATCACCATCATTGTAAAGTGTATTGTATCCACAGTATGTAAATAAGTTTGTGTTCTGAAATTTGAATGTTTCGGTTAGTACAATCACATCTAACTGATCATTTATTCATTCTAGGATCGGCGAAAGTTCATCAAAGTTCTTATTAATTCATTACTACGTTGTTATGAAATATTTTCAGATTAGACATTTTTGAACTTGACAGTTGATTATATTCATTTAATGTGATACAATGTTTGTGTTAATTTCCTCATTTTCATATTCAAAAATGTAAGGATCCATAAAGTGAAGTAGATTTTATTTTATTTATCATAATCAGTTGTTTCTTTTAATATCTCTATTTGTTTTTCATATGACATACAATCATCAGTATCTAGTGCTTCATGATTGATATCTTATTTATTTCCAAACCTCGCGTTTTGATTAATTCAATTTGTAAATTTTTTGGAATTATCATTACAGTACTAATTATGAGTACCTTAGAATATCGAACAAATTAATTCGTTTCTTGTGCAATGCTCTGTCTTGTGGTTAAATGGTTAAATCCTTAACATTTGGAGCACCTGTTCACTTGAAGGTTTCCACACACCCGATTTTTTCGATAGCCTATGATAATCTTTGCTGCTTCCATGAATGTTTCTCCACTGCACTTCACAATAGCATAAGAACAATCACTTTCTCTTGTTTTTCCAATATCTCACCTTCATAACTATGAGTATCTTGTATAAACTCATTTTGGTTCTTGATGGCTTCAGTTACATCCATCACTTGTAGGTCAGATTTATCATTTGATAGATAAGTACTTGGTTTCCTTAATTCAGTGTCGTGAATTATATATGCAGAACCCAGTTGTTTACAAACTGCTCCTTTCATTTTATCGGTTGCATTTTGAAAGTTACACTTAACCAGGATAGTTCCATTATTATTATTATTTTTCACCATTTCAATACCTTCTCCTATTTCACCAGGATTTATTTTATCTTCAATTTTTTTTTGGTTATTATGCAATCTTGTCGTTTATTCGGTTTGATTAATACAGAAGGTAGTTTTTCTTATATTTGATATAGTCTTTCTTGTAGCGTCGGCATACCTTGTCATAATTTCAGAAGTGAATTTATTCGATTCTATTAACGTTTCAATTTAAGGAATTTTCCGGTTAAGAGCTTACTATTTACTTCCATTTCTTTGATTAGTTCTTGTAGTAAGTTTTTTCTTCAATTAAATGCATATTTTCAATCATTATTACTTCTTCATTGCATGTTGAATATGAAAGTGTAGAGTTCTTTTTTTAGAGGCATACAATCAATTTCAGAAGCAGAAAGGCCTGCACACTGTGTATGAAGTATAATTTACAATATTGAAGAAGAATATAAATTGGTAATAATTGAATTTGGTGAAAACTGAAAACGTGATAATATAAGTAAAACAAGTCAGTTCACCAAAGCTACTCCACCCCATCGGTGGGTAAGTAACTTCAGGTTAATGAATCGTTTCTTACAGAATAATCTCGCCGGAATGATCTTCAAGTTCGAGAGCAGCGAAGACCGAACTCAGATCAAAACCTCGATAATCAGAATCACTAATATGATCTTGTGGCCTGGATATAGCTTGCGGAGTTCGAACAGAAGATCTTGATACTTTGTTCATTTTTCCTCTTCTTTCAAGACTATGTCCTTCTCTGCCGGAGAAGAGACTTGTATGGCATACATAGTTTCCCCGGTAACGTGGGAGATAAATGCCGGAAACGGACGACCTAGGGTGCGAACTATGATGGATATGCATGTCATCAGTTTTCCATTCCATCATCCCAAAAGAGTGGAGCAGGGCTGGAAAGTCGAACATATATGTTGCTTCGTTCTCACTCGAAAGTTTGTAAGATCAAATCTTTCGAACAAGGTTCCTGTACTGACCGGGGAGAGCAACCTTTACCTTCAATGCGTCATAAATAGTACGCAGTTCAATTCTCAGGTATCGATATGTCTCTCCAGCATCAAGATTTCAGAGATGCTCCCGGCAGCGAGCTATATTCACGTGCAATTTCGGAGATCTTCATCCACTCAAATGAAACACTGCGCACTTGTGCAATCCCAGCTCAATGCCTACGACCCGTGTATATTTTTGAACCACATTGAGAGCTGGAGGGAGGTTTTCCTTTCCAAAGGCATACAGTTTCAGATCATTCATATGAAATGAATGGTTGATCTGATGCCTCCGGATATTCTGTGGTACAGAATACACGTTCTTTTGATGAGACAAATCTCCATTCTGCGAAAGCAGCACAGTATACAATTCGACAGCCCTGCTTGTTATCGCTCCTCTTAAGCCAAGAGTCAAAGACAAGAGCTTGTCGGACCCCGTCCTAACTGACTGCCTCGCACACTTCCGTTTGGGGGAGTTGATGTTCAGTGTAAAACGCTTGGAAGTGTGCTGGGGCTGAAGTATCTAGATGCTTGCTGCCTCGCCAAACGAATTTTGGCTTCGCCGTTCGGCTATCTCGATCCGGGCATGTGGTCTACCACTTCGTTCTCCCAAAACCAGTCGCTTTCTGGCACCATACATGGCCTCATTAATTTCCTTGAGGTCGGCAAATTCCGAGAGCTTGTCATTTATACACGAGTCTGATTCTATCAGCTCGTGTGGTCTTACGGTGACCCTGATATTGATTCGGGTTCTCCTTGTTCTAAGATCAACTTCGGTGTTTTACAGAAGGCTTGCTATACCGAATCTTTTCCGTCGCACCGTAAGTAGTGCTCGTGCTCGTAATCTTTCCATAACCGTATTTTAGAATGAAAATGTCAATTTTGCCCTCTATTGGTGAATGAAGGAGTTAGCAATCAATCTAGAGTTCTGTGTATATCGTTTGTCTTTACTAATTTTATTAAAGACTTACGGGTCAGCACGATCAACCTCTATGAGGTTGAAAGTTGGGAAGTAGGACTCACTTTCATCCAGAATAGTATGTTTTAAAAGGATGATAATTTTTAATTTCTTGAATAATCAGCATGAATGAGAAACAAAACACCCTTATTCACCAAAAATACTGTGAAAGTACTCAGGACCTTCCGGCTACCAAATAGCCATCATCATAGTAAGGAAATTACTCTGATGATGACTACTTTTTATTATATATAGTGTTATAGTGTATACACAGTGTGAACGTTTCTATACTTAATTGAATAATCACGTTCAATATTGATGTGAATTCAAAAATATTGGGTGATCGAAGAATAAGTGTCTTCTGAATTAATAAATTGAAGTTCAATGTTGGTCAAGACTTATCAATGGTATTATAAGAGTACTTGGAAACTGTATCCATTTTAGGAGCATGATCTTCGCTTTATTATCGATTGATTTTATCTATGTTGTGGTAATATACAGGAAATCTGATTAGGGAACATCAAGTGAGTCCATATAATTTGATAATTATTTTTTTCTCTACTCAAGTATAAATTTTGATTGTATTCAATTCACCTTGTTGCTGAATAAATCCACGTAAAGTTTATCTTAAGGCTTGAACAGCATCTTCAAAATGGAAATTAGCCTAGCTTCTCAGGGGCTAATTCAGTTTATTGAACCTGTTCGGTTGATATTTTCTATCACCCTATATTTCAATATTTCATTGTCTCAACCGTAGTCCAATATTTTGGCTATCTTGATATAAATTTAAATAGCCTCAATGTCAAGAATTGTTAGAATAATTCGGATATCAGTTCGTATTTTCCAGACAGCTTCACTGTCAAAGAACATCGAATTGACTTAGAAATTAATTAGTGTTAACTTGCATAATTAAGACAACTTCATTGTCAAAGAACTTCGAATTGTTTTGGAAAGCAATTTGTCTTAATTTAATTCAGGTAATCAGATTGTTTCTACTTCACATATTAATGGTGACTAGCTAGCTAATATTGCAACTGTTAGACTTAAGTTGTTATGAATATTATGAATGAAAGTACTTATTGTAAAGAGTAATCGATGGTGAATCCATATCTGGATGATAACGTAACCACTTGAGTTGTTACTACTCTGAAGAAGATGATACCGAATGAATAATCGATATGGAATCAGCATTGGTTCCCAACATTTCAACCCTCATGTAGGTGTGGTTATATCTAGTTCCCAAAATGAGAACAATCCATCCTGGAGGTTGATTGAGTCTATATTGTGGTAAAATATACGAAGCCATCAGTCAATGAACTTAACAACATCTCGAGGCAAATTTGTAAATTTCTAAATACGATTATGTCATTACATATATCAAGATATTTTAAATCTGTATTTTTTTCCAGATGATAATATGTCAGGTCATATAACATATTCACAGATTTTAAGTTTTTCATTGAACAAATTCACTTTGTATATTTGTTATACAGTTATTCATGAAAGCTGAGGCCATGGGAACGTTGTGAAAGTTGATCAGCATAAATATTGGAGATAAACGCACTAGGTACTCCTGTTTTTCAGTGATTTTGAATGAGACCACATCTACATGCCCCATACTATAAATGAGGCAAGATAGCAAAATTCTAGCTCTCTGTCTCACTTCTCTCAAAATCCTTATACCTGATAGAGTAGAATGGAATATTGGAACATTCGCTCTGTTGCCACCAGGAGGGCTTGAGAGCGAAACCGTACATGAAAAGCCTAAGATCACTATATCAGTGGCCCTAGGCACGTACTGCACTGTTCTTCGGGCAGAAGTCTACGCAATCTTGACTTGCATCTTGGAAAACCTATTTAATTAGGTAGGCGTCTGCACAAATAGTCGGTTGTTTCTGGGAGCTCTCAAGTTACCCAGAATTCCATTAAAGCTGATCAAAGAACTTAGAGATGTCCTTACTAAACTAGTCAGGACGTACAAGTTCAACTCATTTGTGTCTCAGGACACAGTGGAGCTGAAGGAAATGAATATTCTGGAATGGATTTAGAAACTCCTAATGAAACATATAAGGTGTATTCTATGTTACATTGAAATTTTATACAAATAGTCTACATAATGCATTTTACTACTCTGTGTTTTATACTGACACCTGCTTTCAGGTTGACTTTCAAATTATTCACGAGATAATATAACCTCTTTCGATACTGACACTGACCTGCTATCACAGCGTAAAAGCATGAAATATATTGTAAATTCACATGTCCTTGAACATGTACTTAGTTGATAATATTCACTATGTCTTATTAATTTATACTCACACATTAAATTGAGAAAAATCGATATTAGAAGTCGCTGCTTTATGCTAATTCATCATGTTATTATTAAAAGTGTCATAAAAAACAGAGTAATTGTCTCTTCATTTAATCACACACATTATATAGATTTTGAAAATGTATTGATTTCTCAGAGAAGTACAATATACTTATTGTATCTAGATATTTACGTTAAGTATTTGTAATGAGTTACAGAAAATTATAAAGTTTTACTTTAATTAGTTCTTGTCGAAGAATGGGTGGATCGAGGCGTGAACCAACTTCTAAATTTTTCTGCATTGAACTTAAACTAATCATTTTCGGAAATTCCCACATTTGCACTAGAATTACACCAAAACTCTTAGGGTGTTTGTCCCAATTTGTAGAAACCTCCACGTGGTGAATTTTATGTTATCTTAGATAAATGAGTTGCAAACAAATTTTCATCACAAAATGCTGCTGCCGTAGGTAATATACTCGAAGTGGACATACAATTAGGAATAATAGATGTTCATAGAACATCATTCAATGTCCTGACAATATCTCCTATACGTCTCCTGCCTTCACAAGTGACACCACTCTGAACTCCAGGTAGACCTCATTATGGGACGCCCCAAGGGGATGTATTTTCTAGGGATGTCCATTTGCGAGCATTCCAAGTATTTTCAGTATAGGACTTCCGAGAGTTGTCCACGAGCTTGAGAATATTCAAGGGGTATCCATTCCGGGACTTCTCAAGGATGTGCCCATTGTACACAGTAAAAAATTTGACTGATGTAAACAATCACACCCTATTGTGATGTGAGTATTTTTCACTATATGATGCTGAACCCGTCAAAAGTACTCCAGAAAAACTCCGTTTCAACACGTACCCAAGCTTAACTTCGATAATACACTGTATTGATTTGTATTGAATCCGCAAATGGTTAAAACAACACCTATCGACAGATCAGATCACTACTTTACGAGCTCAGTTCAGTCAGCTCCTCCCGCATGGGCCTTGTGTCGTGAATAGTCAAACCTCGTCATTTTGCTGCTGAAGAATGTTTCATTTCATGTGTACTTACTTGTTCACAGTACACACATTGAACATTGATCAGGTTAGTTATTTACATGCCTTCATCAGTATCTTGCTCTTAGTTGATAGAGTGGAGTGAAATAATGTCGGTTTTCATCAAAGTTGAATTCCATAACGTTCAAAAGTGAATGATGTGTTTGGACAAAAATAAGGAATATAAAGACTTTATTCTGAAAGATAAGAGTTTTTTATTCATAGTTTCTATAGTTGGTAGGTATATGCAGATCTATGTACATCTGAACTGTGTCATAACGAAATCCTTGGCATGTATATTTTCATATAATATACACGACATACACGAATTCGCTATTGCGTTAAAATTTGGGAATTTGGGTTGTGATCATGCGCAGTTAAGATCTTGTTCGACTGAAACAAACGAAACCTCAAATTTGTGACTGCTGATGCTAAATAGAATAAAAAATTAGAAATTGAGAGAGAATGATCGAGAAGATGAAAGAAAACGAGACGGCCACTTCAGTGTTGCTGTGGCTACGAGCTTTTACGTTTTGCCTAAATCTACAGTGACTATAAAATAAGTGGTGATAACAGTTGTCTGATTTTCATTGGTTTCACCGTGTTCCAGCAAATAAGGCAACTCATTTGTCTTTTCTACATAGACAATACAGTTGTTCAGTACTAGAGAGTCTTGTATGTAATGGGGTTATGGGTTATGACCGTTTTGACAAAATGTAAATAAAAACTTAACAGGGAAACGAAGACATCAAAATCAATAATCCATTACTTATTGATTGAATGTTTATCGCCATACATTCCTTTTCTAGAAGAAAATATAAATCGCATAAATATAATATGCACATGAACAATGTGTGCACATGAAATACATAACAACTATAAACTGAACAGAGTAAACAGTCAAAACACAGTATAATATACTGTGGCGAAAGTGGTATATGGTAAGGTATATGGTGCAAGACTTTTTAGGTTATTTTGTCTATGCAGAGAACAATTGAGCTGAATCATTTGCCGAAACAATGCAGTTTGGACTGTTTGTCGCCAATATTTTTTGTAGTCACTGTACCATAATCTAACTTATAATTATAGAAACACTCAATCTAACTCGGCCTAGATTCACTTTTTGTCCTGAATCAACCATTTTTAATGCAAAGAGGCTTAAGAAATATATAATGAGATTGTTGGTAATGAGCCGTCTGACTTAGGTACTCCAAATTGCAGCAGCCAAGTTTGGAACGAGACGGTATACCTTGGGTCTTACAGCACATGCACACTGGTGCGACCTTCTAAAAGATAACCATTGTCGGTTCCCTTTAGGGAGAAATCAGTCCAAGTTATTTCATTCATGTTTGTTCCTCTCCAAATCAGAAGGAACAGCTGTATCCGAATATGGAGTGACTGGTGAGGCTGGCTGTATCATTGATGAGGACGAATTTTTAAACTTCTCGGCGCGCAGGGGGAAAAGGAATTAAATTCAGAATAATTGAATGAGCGGAGAACTGACACCGAATGAACATAAATTTTTCAATCATTTCATTGATAAAGAGAATCTCTTAGCTCGTAGAAGTAATGAATATAATAACAAATTATTATTTTTCCGAAAATCTGACCTTCATAACCTTTTCGAATTATTGAAAATGTACATCTGGGAGTGGTGCAATAGTATGAATATGTTAGTTCATCTAGCAATGCTAGATGTTGTGGATTCTAATCTCAAAAAATAAAAGAATTTTTGTTGTAGTCTCTTTATATATTTAGTCCTGTATACTCCAATATAGGAAATGTCCAGCCAATCTAAGAATTGTGGCTTACTGAATCTAATAACCTTTCATGATTGTATCACACCATAATTGATTTGTTATTTTGATAACGTAAATTTGTTAGTGTGAAAACGAGTACCTATCAATTTGTTTCACAACTGAAACGATGATTTTGGTACAAAAATATGAACTTATTGTCAGCTTACATTTAGTTTTTTCTTCTTGTCACGTATGATTGAACTAGTAAATAAATGGAGGAAATATTATTGGTACCAAATTAGCAACTCCATTTGGTGTATGCATTTATAACAATTTTTGGTGTTGAAATGACCACAAGAGATGAGTAGCACACTCTATTTGGTGTCAAAAATTCAGAACTTCCATTAGTGTTAAATCGACCACCTAAGATGAGTCCCATACTCCATATGGTGTGAAATACAAACAATTGATAATGTAAGATTTACCATTTTTAATAGTTATGTACTGTGTTTGGTGTTAAAAATTGACACCATGAACGTTGAATTCGCATTATATCTGGTGAAAAAAATGCACCATAAGGTACTCTTCATACACCGCAAAAGTTATATTTTTACACCTCCTCAGGATTAAATTAACACTTTTAGAGTTTCAAATTTGAACAATTACTGGTGTAAATATATTCACCGCTAAATCTCAATTGAACACTGCTTATACGGTGTTGATTTTACACTACAATGCGTGGTCTTATTTTGGTGTCAAATTTCGCTTCGATTTTTCACTGTGTAGATTACTCACAGTGTATAATTTAACAATATTAATTTTAATGATTTATTTAAAAAAAATATATAATATCTACATATCAAAAATTAAAATTTCAAAAAAAAATCAACAAAAAAACAATACAGATTCTATATAAATACACAAAAAACAACCTCGTAAACTTCCCTTTTCATTATATTTTGTACTCCAATTTATATCTTATATCCTTCATGTGCATCACTCTATTGAAACCAATGGTTCAGCCATAGAAATATAATTTATGAAAATGGCGAAAGATAATATGATAATTTATCAAACACTTCCTCATCAAATTCTATCTTACGGATAGATATACTCAACAGACGTTAATTGTGATCTTCTAGTGAGCTGTGCTCTCCTTGTAAAAGTAATTAAAGGAATAAATCAGTAAGCTGACGGACATTCAAAATTCTAATCTAAGGAGAGTATTTTTGATGGTAAAGAATAAAGTGGAACAATCAAACTCTCAAATGCTTACTTTGTCGAAGTATGCAAAATTTATGTTACATAACGGCAACATTGAGGGGAATTACAGTTAATGGATCTCCTGCAAGATTCACCAAAAATATTCTCGAGGGGGTTAGCTAGTAGACTGAAAACTATTATTACGGTCTCTTATAATTTCAACTTTTCGAAGAATCTAGAAATAAAAATAACAATTTATTCTAAAATATGTTTTGTTAGGGATATGAGTGGAATATTCTTACTGTTTGCACTTTCATCAGATATTGATCGATGCTGAATTCTCTTATACAATTTATGAAAGGTAAGAGCACCAACTTTGAGGATAGTATTGGAATAAATATCCTCCAATATGGAATGGTCTAGGATTAGACAGTTCCTCATTACAGGACACATGTGACAACTCATTGAAAAGTTGAGGACTTCACTGGGATGTGGAAATTGATGCCTCAGAGATTTTATGTCGAAACATCCCCTTCTTCAACGCTTGTTGCATTTTCCTAGTTCTATAACAAAATAATTAAGTGATTGCTTTGAAGTAGGTTCAAAATATAAATATTCTTTGTGTCGAGGTAACAATAGATTCAAATAAAGAAATGTTCGGAATATTTATTGAAGTAGGAACTAACAAAAATGATACGAACTAACACAGATAATATTAGGGACTATAGAAGAAATGAATTATAAGTTCCACAGGTTATCTTCACTAAACACTATTCTAATAACTATCAACTACGCTCACCCTAAATGAATCCGAGTAACAACAATAGAAATAGAATTATAATGAAAAATCAGAATGCAAGTCACACCCAAATTGTCAAAATAATAATAAAAACATTGGAGGGATGAGCTTTCGCAAATGAACGAGATAGTCACCGTCTGGTCACGGTTACAACCCTTGCTATCTCTTTCGAGCAACCTCGCTACAGGCGCAGTTATAGAAGTGAACAGAAAGTATTATTATTATATGTATAAAATTGAACATGTCATGGACTTTCTGGAAGGTATATTCGAATGAAAATTAGCCACCAGCCGGTCATGGGATGTTCAGCCACTATCATCGTTAGCAAGTTCTCAAATGTATATCCACTGGCTGATCCGAACAGTATAATGGCATTCAATCCCATATCCATACGTTCTTTCAATATCCACAAGTTTCATTTCCAGATGTACTCCAGTTCGACGGCGTGGAGAGATATTACTTCATAAAGTCCTACTTTGGATGTCCGTATACTGTAGTTTGGACGTCCATACACCATACATATAAGTAAGTAGATTGAAAATTCTAGACTGGATTCAGCTGGTAAATCCGATATTAGAACATTTCTACAGTACATTCAAAACGTATCGGAATTGGAACATCCACATAACGTTCTGTATAGGACACACCAAAGCAATATTATACTTTGAACCTTCAATCTATAACCTTTAAGGTGCATTTGTCCATTTTTTCATAATATGTCCTAGGTACAATATCCACAGGAAATATCATTCGACCTCCACCGCATAATTACTCATCACCCTTATTGTACTTCTCCATTGGATATATTTCATACCTTCACTTGACGTGCTCAGCAGCATATTGCAATAATTTGCACTCACACATTATTATTTATTTATTTATTCATTCATCAGAACAGTAGAACAATTAGCAAACACAATGTAACCAATAACAGATTGTTACAATATGAAACGTACATATTTCAACCAAAGTATCAATATCCGACATCATAACCTTGAATAGTATGTGTATTCCGACATATATCATCTATTAATAAAAATCAGTTGTCAATATACGCATACAACCAATGAGCGATATCATACATAGAACACCCATACCTATAACATCCCATCATCGAGCAGTGGGATGAAACATAATATGAATTACTTTATTTTTGAAGACTGTGAATGAATCGTGAAATATATCTAGGCTATTAGAGATTCGGTTGTACTCACCACACATTCGAGCAAGCGGACCATGTGAACCCAGATTCATATTACTGCGCTTAATGTGAAAAAGATCGGTTGATCTTGTGGGCGCACTCTCAGCCCTCCAGGTTATCATTGTCAGCTGCTCAAAATCATATTCGTGTCTTATTATTTTGAATAACGTCAGTAAGTCTGAGACTGTCCTCCTGAGTTCAAACATCCGTAACCTTTCTGGATAAGTGCCATAATCAGGCAGGTGACCATTCACTCTGAGAAACAGATAACGAGTAAGTCTTCTGTGTGTGAATTTCAGCCGCTGAATGTATGTAATGTAAAACGGAGACTATACAACACTGCAATACTCCAAATGAGATCTTACATAGGCAAAGTGAAGTTTTTTGAAGCTATCCGCTGTTTCAAAGTGTTTACCAATTCGGAAAATAAATCTCATCATAGAGTATGCCTTTCTGACTATGTGCTCCACGTGCAGCTTAAAATTTAGTTCAGAGTCGAATGTCACTCCAAGGTCCCACGTACTTTCTACCCTTTTCAATGGTTTATTATTCAATATGTATGACTTATTTGTGTAATTCATGATATTTCTTGTGAATGAAAGTGTACAGCATTTATCACAGTTTAGTAGGAGCTTATCGAGTCATGTCCATTCTAGAAGCTCATCAAGGTCATTCTGCAACAAATAACTGTCCGCCATGGATGAAATATTCCTGAGTATTTTCAAGTCGTCAGCATATAGAAGATTGTCTGAACTGAATATTCCGCAAAGATCTTTGATAGATTATGAATAATGTTGGCCCTAAATTTGCTCTCTGTGGGATGCCCAATGTGGATGTATATATTTCCCGATGCAAAGCCATTTACCACTTCTTGCAGCTGACGACCATCTAATAACGACTCGAATCACCTAATCATATTCCCTATAACACCATACATTGCTAGTTTATTAAGAAGCAAGCAGAAATTGGATTTATCGAATGTTTTGGAGGAGTCCGTATATACTGAATTCACTTGTCTCCTCTTATCTAAAGAGTTGAAAAGAAATGCACTGTACCTGAAAAGATTAGTCGTTGTAGATCTGCAAGATATAAAGCCATGTTGCTTCTCACTAAGATAAGGCGACACATGGCGTAATATCTTATTATTAACATTGGATTCAAGTATTTTTCCAAAGATTGGAATTTTAACTATAGGACTACAGTTTTTCATATTATTTCTTTCGCCTTCATTCGCGATTGGAGTGACACTCCATTCCTTCCAATTATTTGGAAAAGTCCCTTCCCGCAATGACTTATTGTATAGCAGGTATAAAGGATACTACAAAGATGTCACACACTGTCTGACATCCAATCTTTTGAGCTTACCTGCAACCTCCGAAACATCAATATTGAAGGTGCTGGAAAGATCACAGATTGCAAAATTGAGTCGATATATTTCGGAAATTTCACACTGTTCGTAAGGCTCGTGAACGGATTTAAAATGTCCAGCATACGCCCCTGCGATCTCGGTTGAGCTGGTAACAAACTTATCACCAAGACACATCACATTTGGTAAGGCATCATATCTCTCCTCATTTTTGGTATGCGACCAAAATCTTTTAGAGTTCATTGCTATATCACGCTCAATTGTCTCTATATACGTTTTATAATATTCTTTCAATCTAGTCTTCACCCGTGATCTGTATAAGGAGTAATAATTGTAGTCTGAGATATTTTTGTATTTTTTGTATTTACATTTACATTTATGTGTGACTTTGAATGCCTATAGGATATCCACAAGGAACATTTCGTGATATGTTCCAAACTGGACGTCTAGTGAATATTCGAATCGTATTCATGGATATATGGGACTTATTAGAGACTAAAAATGGACATCTATGGGACCTAGTGTACTATATGGGTGGATATGAAACCTTCCAAACATGTTCAATCGATTTTTTCATGATACGATGTTACAAAAATTCCGGATTTGATTTAAAATTAACAACTCTCAATATCAGTCACTCGTACTATACGTTCTTATTAATCATTAGTATTGAACACGGCTTTTGTTCAATATCCGTTTGCATTCGTTTCCTTTATTTTGGAAATGTAGCAGGTATGAATGAGTTTATATAATGAGAATAATAGTACAACTGGCGACGAGCCGTAACTCATTGAAAGGGCTCCCCTATCCGAGCTCAATTTTTAGACTGAGACTGGGTTGAAGTTTCGATAATAATCACCTCTATTCAACTCTTCCATATATGAGCATACTCACAACAACTGCAAATATTTTATAAAAACAATTCAAACATTGCATTATCACACAAGTGTTTCTATTATACTTACCTTAAAACTGATTGTCCCCAAATGAAATTTTTTTTTATTATTGGATTCAAACTTGGGAACGAATCACATCGATCGAAGTTTCCTCATTCAAAAATTGACATTCAACTTGATTAATATACGGTATCTTCGGAATGTAGGCTTATCAATATGAAAATTCTATTATTCTCATAAATCAATAACTAAGTAATAAATATTCATATATACCTGTACAGATCTGAAATTTGTATTCAGATACGATTTCATTCATGATGTTCTGATTCATCTTGGTCGATTAAATAATCTTACACTATAATTAGTTATAATTATTGGGTACATAGAGCCACTTATAACAATGAAGCTCGTATTTGTTCAACTGTGATCTGATAATTATGGTTATTAAAGTTTCTTCCTGAAAACTATGTTACTGATCTTATTGTTAAGGTATAATACTATTATGTTGTTTATCATTTTCACTGTGAAGATCTGAAGGTTATTCTAGGTTTTCACAAATATATTCGAAGAAGTTGTAGAGACAGATGAAAAGTTGTTTATATTGCCACGCGCACTTTTTTGGTAGAGCTGAATGTATTTTGAGTGAATATTGGTTTGAAAGACATCGCGTATCCCTGACGATTCTTGTTTGAGATAAGTCAATTCCAACTTGAAAGAAATAACGTTGGTAATTTAGCAAGAAAAATTACAAAAATCTGAAAATTAGTTCTATTTGAAACGGTGGTAGTGAATGAAGCTTTTAAAATTGAGTACGGTAAATTTGGTAATACATGAATCGATTAATAAAACACAATGGTGAATAATTTCAAAATCAGCTCAGTTAAATGAAAGACATGATGATAAATAGTTTTGACATCGAACTTAATTGATTAATTTTCCATTAAATGTGAACGAAAATCACTAAATTTGCTCTCTGTGGGATGCCCAATGTGGATGTATATATTTCCCGATGCAAAGCCATTTACCACTTCTTGCAGCTGACGACCATCTAATAACGACTCGAATCACCTAATCATATTCCCTATAACACCATACATTGCTAGTTTATTAAGAAGCAAGCAGAAATTGGATTTATCGAATGTTTTGGAGGAGTCCGTATATACTGAATTCACTTGTCTCCTCTTATCTAAAGAGTTGAAAAGAAATGCACTGTACCTGAAAAGATTAGTCGTTGTAGATCTGCAAGATATAAAGCCATGTTGCTTCTCACTAAGATAAGGCGACACATGGCGTAATATCTTATTATTAACATTGGATTCAAGTATTTTTCCAAAGATTGGAATTTTAACTATAGGACTACAGTTTTTCATATTATTTCTTTCGCCTTCATTCGCGATTGGAGTGACACTCCATTCCTTCCAATTATTTGGAAAAGTCCCTTCCCGCAATGACTTATTGTATAGCAGGTATAAAGGATACTACAAAGATGTCACACACTGTCTGACATCCAATCTTTTGAGCTTACCTGCAACCTCCGAAACATCAATATTGAAGGTGCTGGAAAGATCACAGATTGCAAAATTGAGTCGATATATTTCGGAAATTTCACACTGTTCGTAAGGCTCGTGAACGGATTTAAAATGTCCAGCATACGCCCCTGCGATCTCGGTTGAGCTGGTAACAAACTTATCACCAAGACACATCACATTTGGTAAGGCATCATATCTCTCCTCATTTTTGGTATGCGACCAAAATCTTTTAGAGTTCATTGCTATATCACGCTCAATTGTCTCTATATACGTTTTATAATATTCTTTCAATCTAGTCTTCACCCGTGATCTGTATAAGGAGTAATAATTGTAGTCTGAGATATTTTTGTATTTTTTGTATTTACATTTACATTTATGTGTGACTTTGAATGCCTATAGGATATCCACAAGGAACATTTCGTGATATGTTCCAAACTGGACGTCTAGTGAATATTCGAATCGTATTCATGGATATATGGGACTTATTAGAGACTAAAAATGGACATCTATGGGACCTAGTGTACTATATGGGTGGATATGAAACCTTCCAAACATGTTCAATCGATTTTTTCATGATACGATGTTACAAAAATTCCGGATTTGATTTAAAATTAACAACTCTCAATATCAGTCACTCGTACTATACGTTCTTATTAATCATTAGTATTGAACACGGCTTTTGTTCAATATCCGTTTGCATTCGTTTCCTTTATTTTGGAAATGTAGCAGGTATGAATGAGTTTATATAATGAGAATAATAGTACAACTGGCGACGAGCCGTAACTCATTGAAAGGGCTCCCCTATCCGAGCTCAATTTTTAGACTGAGACTGGGTTGAAGTTTCGATAATAATCACCTCTATTCAACTCTTCCATATATGAGCATACTCACAACAACTGCAAATATTTTATAAAAACAATTCAAACATTGCATTATCACACAAGTGTTTCTATTATACTTACCTTAAAACTGATTGTCCCCAAATGAAATTTTTTTTTATTATTGGATTCAAACTTGGGAACGAATCACATCGATCGAAGTTTCCTCATTCAAAAATTGACATTCAACTTGATTAATATACGGTATCTTCGGAATGTAGGCTTATCAATATGAAAATTCTATTATTCTCATAAATCAATAACTAAGTAATAAATATTCATATATACCTGTACAGATCTGAAATTTGTATTCAGATACGATTTCATTCATGATGTTCTGATTCATCTTGGTCGATTAAATAATCTTACACTATAATTAGTTATAATTATTGGGTACATAGAGCCACTTATAACAATGAAGCTCGTATTTGTTCAACTGTGATCTGATAATTATGGTTATTAAAGTTTCTTCCTGAAAACTATGTTACTGATCTTATTGTTAAGGTATAATACTATTATGTTGTTTATCATTTTCACTGTGAAGATCTGAAGGTTATTCTAGGTTTTCACAAATATATTCGAAGAAGTTGTAGAGACAGATGAAAAGTTGTTTATATTGCCACGCGCACTTTTTTGGTAGAGCTGAATGTATTTTGAGTGAATATTGGTTTGAAAGACATCGCGTATCCCTGACGATTCTTGTTTGAGATAAGTCAATTCCAACTTGAGAGAAATAACGTTGGTAATTTAGCAAGAAAAATTACAAAAATCTGAAAATTAGTTCTATTTGAAACGGTGGTAGTGAATGAAGCTTTTAAAATTGAGTACGGTAAATTTGGTAATACATGAATCGATTAATAAAACACAATGGTGAATAATTTCAAAATCAGCTCAGTTAAATGAAAGACATGATGATAAATAGTTTTGACATCGAACTTAATTGATTAATTTTCCATTAAATGTGAACGAAAATCACTACTTACATTATTTGGATCGATGCGTACACAAGCGAGAAGAAAGTTCGAATACCTCCCTTTACCCCTGTCGACTTTATTGATTGAATCTTGCAATTTTGGATTCATACGGTAGATGAACTTGCCCAGCAGAATGATGAACCCTAATGCTGACAAGACAGTATTACTTATTATTTGCAACATAAAAGTATCTGAGAATGAAATTAAAATCGGCTTACAGGAAACGCTGCAAAATAAGTTTTGTAATCAGATAATACACTGAAATGGAACATCTGAAAGATTTTAATGGAAATGAAAATGATTTACGATAATGAAGAAAAATATAGATTGGTGAAGCTGAATTTGGTAAAAACGGAAACATGACAATATGCAATTAATCATTATATTGCCAGGTGAATAACATACGATTTTCGGAACGCCTAGTTATCATTGTGTTGATAATTTCGAGGACTAGAAAATTAATTATCTACAGCAAGAAAAAGGCAGGGTTAGTACTCTATTCATCAATATTGGCGTTTATTCTGAAACTGGTACTCATCACCTTCTGCAGAATTTAAATTGTATACAACAAGCTCCCAACTTCACATTCTACACAAAAGCGATTTATTCAAAAATAGTCTCCCGTTTGATGGACAACCTTTGTGCATTACACGTGGAATATTCAAGCAAAACAGTCAATAAGATATTTTTGACTTAGTAATATTTCTTCAAACTTGCAGTATTTCATATCTATTATCATATTATATCAAGCTTATTCAACTATTGTTTGGAAAATTACAAATGTGCAGGTCATTGTGGCTTGTATAATATTGCTCTTCCAAAATTAAGTAATATAAGGAAATCACACTTGTGTTGAAATTTTCGAATCAGGAGCTAAGGACATTTTCTTCTCCACCTTATCATGAATAGTTGAAAGTTCAGGACATGACTGTGAAAGTACGAAATTGGTAGAAAACTACTTTCATACTTATCACAAGATCAAATATTGATGAACAATAGAAAATCTTTCACAGAATCGCATGCTTTTTCGAAACACCGATACAAAATTGAAACAGTTATAAATGAAGTGATCGATCTACTTTCATTCAGCAATTACGACCAGCATCTAATTCATCATGGTAATGAAAGTTGCAACAGTGATATTTAAATTACTCCCCTGTATCTCTCCTGTGGTCCTGATGGTGACTCCGC